>JAQGCC010001864.1:0-21002 GCA_034698905.1 Xestoiulus laeticollis | reverse complement strand
CGATCCATATCCATGTAATCAAACAAACACCATGCGCTCCCTTCTAACCAAGTTAAATAAAAGGTTTTAAAAATGAACAATACAACAAATATCAGAAAAACTCCATTGCTTTTTGAAATTAAACGTGCACTTTCTTTGAATAGAAGCATGAATACACGTTTATTTTAAATGTTAATTTTTTAATTAATAAGCGCACATTTGTATTTTAAATATCTTTGTTTAGTTGTTCAATAATGGTAAACGAACAGTTTATTTTACACGAAGTCATGCAGTATGGAAATTGCAATACAAATACTACAGTTTGATTACAATTCTTTTACTAAAACAAATATCCCATAAATGTTATGTAAAAAATTAGCTTCCTCATGAAAGGCCTAAAATTTAGCCACTGATCTACTTTTAATGTACAATATGTAAAATATTCGTTACCAGACCTGTGAGAAAATGAATATAATCTTCACACGTTTCGCGCAATTTACTCCTAAAGTTATTCAATAGAGAATTAAATTGCAATTTTGTCCTCACGATTATTATTTTTTCAGCCAAATATTTATCAACTACATGGGAAAACGAGAACAAAATTTCCTTTAATTTACTGGAATTACAATAGATATTTTATGAATAAATAGGTAGATGTACAAACAACATCGAATGCATATTTCTTTGTTTGCATTTTTTTAAAGGTTCATGCAACATAAATCACGATATTAATTTTTATCTAAAATCATTTCCTTAAAGCCTTTCACTATATATTTGATTTTTTTTATATAAAAATTAAAAGAGAAACATTTTATAACTTGCTGTAAATATCTAATTTACACGTATCAACACAAGGAACATCCACTTTCTTAATTAAATCCCTATAATGTCTGTATTCTTTGAATTTCTAAAAACAATGTTATTAGTAAATATCCACCTTAAGAACAAGAATTGGTTTATTTAATAGCAAGTCTGCAAGGTGAACCACACAAGATCCTTCAATGCAAAACGAAATTAGTTAGAATATAAACGACAATTATAAAAAAACACATTTTATCGAAATAAACGAGAATTATAATTATTTTAATGACACAATTAAAACCAGTCGATCATTATTGCATTTTTATATACTGTGTTCAATCCAATTCGATTTCTTGATCCAACCGTGATCACTCAAGCGTCACTAAGGATCATAATAGTGGTACATGGCCATGCATTTATCATTGTACGCCATTGTTTAAACGGTACATATTCTACACACTAATATATAGCAATCGATGCCAAATTGGATTATAATGATCTCAAATTGCTATTTTTGTAATTGCCATCGGCATATTCAGGCTTTAGAAATTTGAATATAATTTTCTAACATTTGGCAATTGTTGAAAAATTGGCCAATAAGTTTTGATGACATAGATTCGATAATGCAGGAATCAAATTTGAAAAACAGCTGCAGAACTAACGAGTTTTTGTATATCTAGCGAGTTCTGTGTCTGAAAATGTATATGCAATGTAGACACGACTTTACATGCATAGTGTTACAAACAGCATTATAAAGCGATTTATAACATATTTCCTAAATTGTTACTTAAGAGGGTTGCATTCCAGAATAAGCCTTTTTTTCTAAATTATTTTTTAATTTAATTTTGGAAACTGTTAGGAACAAATGAAATGTACGAGGACCTGGCATAAATATTCTATTATTTGTTTAAATATACATGTATATTACATTTCATGAAAATATGTCTGTAAAGTTTATAATTGTAGAAGGTCTGGTAAACTTTACGTACATATTTCTATGAAATGAGATATGCATATACATAAACAAACAAATTAAACAAATAATAGAATATTTATGCTAGGTCCTCGTACATTTCATTTGTTCCTATCAGTTTCCAGTTATCAGTTCCTGTATATTGCTCATGCATTAATAGTTAGATATGCAAACATAGAATTTAGTTTTTTTTTGTTAATTGTGTGATTAATAAAACCGGACCACACAAATACAGCGCACGATTCAGTTTAAATTATTTCAGCAAGGCATGCTCAGAATAATCAGCCATTTTCGTTAAGTTGGTATACTGACCTGTCGACCTAATTTCATAAAATAAATGCATTAGAAATGTTTTAATATATACTGTATTCGTAGATAAAAATAGAAACTTGAAGAAACACTACGATAACATCTTCGCACATCATTAGTGACCTGAGAAAAAAAATAGGCTGCTCTGTATTAATAAAAAAGATAGTTCCAGTTTGTCCACAAAGTGTAATTAATTCCAATTATGGTGATTCCAGCTTTACTTTAATCAGACATTAGGCTCCTTCACGCGAACGCTGTTAAGCACAAGCCGGCAACGCTTTTCCCGCGTAATAAAATGTGCGCATGAACAGCGCATGCGCACATCTAATTACGCCTGAAAAGCGTTGCTAGCTTGCGCTTAACAGCGCTCGCGTGAAGGAGCCTAAAGAAATCGACAATTTTATGCTGTTTATACAAATAATCTTAGATATTTAGGGGTAAACACTAGTTTTTCAAAATGATTCATTACATAAACCTGCTTATAGAAGAAGGGTTAAAGATGACGAAAGTTGAGATAAATCCAAAAAGATTATTTTCTTAGATATGCAAGTTAGGTTCAATGCAAAAACATTCTTACCTTTCACCTTACTCGAAAGATATTATAAAACGAGAGCAGATTTAAATGGAGATAACAAGCTCTTCTTCCTTTTTAAATTGGCCGAGATGTTGATATAATCTAATGAATGGGGTTGATAATACATAACAATGGCCTACAGGTATGCCAAATGATTAAACTACATTAAACGTGAGAGTAATGTTAGCCAAGTCAGCTCAGAACATGATAACGACTTATTTGACATATTTTCAATTTTGATCTTTTAATTGCCAAGGTTATCACGAAAACGCAATGCGGAAGTAGAACATGGAAATGTCCTCATTTGAAACGTGATTTTAGAAGCCATCTTTTAAACGTTCATTAATCAGAGAAAGGATTAATTTATCTAAGTCATCTAGCCTTATCCAAAAGTATGCTTAAACACAGCATAGGAATGAGACTGATAGATTCCTTCATTACATTTCATAAAAAAACATTGTTTAATAAAATTGAGAATGTGATATTTCTGCAATTCTTAAATTTGCAAATCTTTGCAATACAAAAATTACATATCGATAAATAAAGTTTAATTATGACAGTAAATACAGTGAAATACATTCGAGTTCTAAAATAATATATGAAGCTAACATAAAGCTTGGTTATATTGCAAATAGACCAGTTTAGATACACTAGGGCAGTTGCATAAAAGTACTTATTATATAGGACAGATATATTGCTTTATTTAAAGTGATTATATTATTTAATAAATGTGCTCATTTCCAAACAGTGTGAGTTGTAATGCCTGGGTAGATGCATTTTTAAAAAAAAACGTTAAGTAATTTGATGTCCATACCCTAGTGTAAAATCTCATTGAACGAGATCCCATTGCTTATGATGTTATGGAATATCCCATTGTTATGATATTGAAATCTTGTTGAGTATGATGTTAATTATTAGAGTGGAATCTTATAATATACTCAGTCTGCCATTGAATTCCATAGAATAAAACTTATTTCATATTCAGGTATCATTTACTCCAGTTGCTTGTCACACACAGTCTCACTATAGTCATTAAAAATAACATTATTCTCATAGTTTTTCCATTATGAAACCACTTGATATTTTTTAGTTCGGTATTCAGCAACAAAATAAAGAAACTAAATGTTAAGCATCCTCTGCGTTTCCATAAATAAAAGACGTGAACCTGAAGGTCAAGGGTGAAAACATAAAATACGTTTTGACGTGTCATCAAAAAAATCATAATTTAATCAGTATCCATATAATCTGTACATAAACCCACAGATTTTCAATTATCGCCACAATAATATTCTCTCTGAAAAATACCAATGTATTATCTAAGGTTGACAATACATTGAATAGAATATCTTATTTTCCCAATATAGTTTTGAAAAAAAAATATAATTAAAACGATTCAGTATAGGTATCTCATGCTGTTTATATCAAGATCTTTTATTATATCCATTTATTGTGGAAACATTTCAACCCTTGCATTATGAATGAGAGAAAAATATGAAAAAAAACCTCCAGGAAGATGTGTAACCTATTCTTTTTATAGATGTGAAGATATATTTTGATATATGCCATTGATGTTAACCTATGACTTCATTTTCACCTGCTGCTTCGACTATGTGGACTTCAAATATAATGTATATCACATGCTTTTGTACTTAATATGAATTTCTCTTCCGCGTGGGTTATCACTTTTTTCATAGGCTTTTTTATTTTCTCAGCAGGAATTTGCACTATTTCTCATTACTGTGTGATTGCGAGCAAATACTGGCTTGATTATATTCACAGATAAAGGGGAAATGGAGTGAAATTAGAACACATTTTTTTCCAGAATGGACACAACTGAAATTTTCAGTAAAAATGCACGCAAGATGTCAAACGAACAGCATGAAAGGAAAAACCTAATGTGCACGAAGTTTTATATGTTGTATGTGTATGGGTTTCAAAACCAAGATATGCAAATGGACAATTGCATACTCGGTTGGGGGTATCGTGATAACAATAGCTAATCAATTAAAGCAGATAATTTCGTGTTTCTTATTAACTGATAAAACTACTCAATTATCCAGAGTTCTCCAACCTTTCTTATCTAGAAACTCAATGAAATTGAACACTTATTTCCTGATCAATATCAACCGAATCATTAACAAAGCTAAAAATGCAATAAATTTTAAATAAAACAGATAACGTAACTCGTATTTCAATGCAATCTCTCGGGAAAAATCTTAAGATTATATACAGGTATTTAACTTATAAGACATTGATAAGACCATTTAAGTTCGTTTTACAATTATAGATAATAGATGATTCTTACAAATGGACATTAGTAAAAGTTTGTAAAATATTAACAGAAACTAAAATATATACAAAACTAAGGGCTTCAAATTGCAATATTTCTTTTTTGACATAATAGAATTTGAAATATATAGCATGGGTATTTCTGGAGATCATTAACTTAGTGATAAGTTGTGCAGTTTCAGAAAAAAATCAGAATTGGAATTAGGTTAAAAATAATAAATATCCCCATTTGTAACCTCATCTAACCTTGGTATAGGGGGAAAACCATACCAAAAAATTGTGAAAAAACACAGTCTGATAAAAGACTTTCCCTGTGAAAATTCTTTAAAATGAAATTAAAAACCATTGATGCATTTTTAGCAAACTCCTTTTTTTTCACAAAATGAATGTAAAGAAAATTCTTCTTCTATTTGGAATACTGTAATACTGGGTTTTGTATGTAAATGAGGTAAAATTAATACCTCTGTTAATGTCAAAATGTATATGTAAGATAAATTATAAAGGTGCTACTGTAATTAAAAAATCATTTAAAAATGAGAATTTTTAATCAACACTTCAAGGTATCCGCTCTGTTACTATATCAGCGTTTCCCAAACTATGGGTCGCGAGCAAATATTGAGTGGGCCCTGAAATGTACATGAACAGAAAGGTAGAAAAACGCATTTTATCCATTTTGATCCTTAATTACCTTATATTGGTAACATTGGTAATACAGTGAAACCTGTCTACATTGAACACCCATGGGACCATGCAGGCAAAAGAGTTCACATTAGACAGGTGTTCATTGTATGGAGGTTTGCTATGAAAAGACAATATCCAATGAACTATGTTTATTGTACATGTATACAATTGAATAGACATGCATAACATTATGCACACAATCCTTTTAGTGCATATACATACATGTAAATCATTATTTTAGGTTTTTTTAAAGAAATCTGTAATACTGTTGTTTTTTATTTCGATCATTGATGATTGCATTTTCGATATTTCTCTGTGTGTTATCATCAGTTGGTGCACTTCTGAATGCTTTTGAAATATGTACTGCGTGCCTGTATAACGTCCTGCAGGTACTCAAACTGCACTTGAATTGTACTGACTGCATGGTGATTCCTCAATCTCTCCATCGGAATCATCAGTTCCAACGCTATTCTGTCTGACACACACATGCACACACACTGCATGATTATCATCACATGAATGTGCATGTACAATTAAATGTTCATAATTATCAGTAAGCGCTTTTTGAAGACTTGGCATCGATTCCATGCAGCCTGTTTGAAGCACTTAATTGGGAACTCAATGGTCAAGTGCATTATGTAGGGAGGCTAAGACCCATCCTGGGGACTAAAAAAGTGTTCAATGTACAAAGTATACAGGTGTTCATTGTATCGAGGTCTGTCCTAATGTTATTTCTATGGAAGCTGTCCGGGACCAACCAAAAGTGTTCAAGTTAGGGAGGTGTTTACTTTATAAAGGTGTTCAATCTCACAGGTTTCACTGTATTGGTAACACTTTTTCCATAGTGACTGCATGTTTTTGGAACTACAGTACAATTTAAGTAGTTCCGCAACTCACGACTGAGCATTACCAGTATTTATATGGCCCCTTTTCTCTAAAGCAGCCAATAGGTGGGTCGAAAATTTTTAAGTTCTTGTTAGATGGGTCGGAGTCCAGTCAACTTTGGGAATCACTGTACTATATATTATGTCTATAGATGGGCATCGATGAGTAACTAAAGTATAGGTGCGGACGCTTAGTAACAAGTTCTCTAGGACATCATTAAAAAAAATAATTTGAGGGCAAGCATTACCCTGAATGGTCAAGACAAGCAAGGTCATGGTAGTAATAACTTTTTTACATACAGTATAATAGGCAAAAAAATAACACTTAGTCGCCAGTAATTAATTTTCAGGTATGATTCGTTTGAAGTTTTATATATTATAATATAAGCTTACTGCATGTTTAGCCTTATCAAGTATGTATCAAAACATTTTGACAGACATCAAAACTGAAACCGGCATCGGTATATATGTTCCAGCAGCTTATCATTTTGTACACACCTAAATTGTCAATTTGGAATAGGTACACCATTAATAAAACTAGTTTTGCGACTTAGTTATAAGTAATTATGGGCAAGGGCATTTTGGTAAAGTGCACAAATTGCAATTTGTAGCCCTTTTTTTGCAGAACTGATGAATTAAATTTAAGTAACCTGATCAATATTCTATCATATGCATACTTTTTTTTCAAATATGCATAGGCCTATGTCATACCTGTGGTTAAGGTGTTTAAAGTTCTGGCATGAATCATTGCCCCTAATAACACAAGTTTAAAAGGAAAATACAAAGTACCAACCAAAATTGTCCACTTAAAATAAGTGCTAGTATCAGAAGGTTGGAACCAAATGAGTCTTCAATAGAAACTTACCTATATATACAAAAAAAGATTAAAAGTGGAAAACAAATTTCTTATAGAAAAATACGACATGTTGATTTTAACTAATGTTGCAAGCACATTTTTTCTGGAAAATAGGCACGCTTAAAAAAATAAAATTAATTACTTCCTTAATGCTATCATCAATTATAGCAAATTTCAATTATTGAGTGGAATGTAATGATCTAGTTTACATGCACGTATTCAATATGTTAACAAAGATAATTATTTATCAAAAAAATTTAAAAACTTTGTTTTGTTAATAGTTCATAATTAACTTTTATACAATATGCACAATGATTAGTGTATTGATATAAGATAAATATGTACATGTATCCCACTTCGGTAATTCAGAACAAATCGCCTTTCAATTAATTTCAGCAAAACACTTCATAAAAATAACGTATGCAAATTAAAAATCAAAACTAGTTATAATGACCTGCACGTTACCTAAATCTCAAATAATGTAGGTACTCTAGCTGAATTTATAGATTAATTATTGGATAAAAATACAAAGATTGAGCATTCATACAATGCAAACCTCAAGTTTTGAATATACCTTGACAGTTTTATCCCAATAAAATGTCTGATTCAATTTTAACCATGAACGTTATATATACGCAAAAATTGTTCGCAATCATTATTAAATAATGCATATAGTTTATACATAATACCTATAATAACCTGCGTAATACAGGTATACAGTAGACATAAATAACCTGAATTTGGAAATTGATTAACATGGAAAACTATATCCAATTGTATATTTCTTTTATGGATTAACTTCTTGCAATATCTAATGCAAGGAAATGCTATAAAAGCTATAGTGTAAAAACACTAATCCCTATTCTAGTAGTATTCTTTTAAAAAAAATAGGTAGTGAATTTATTTAAGCAAGTAGGGTGTGGTCGGTAACCAGCATGCATCTCTGGGCCCACCCTTCCTCAATTTTCTAAGGTGGTTGACCATAGTCATTACGGATGCTGATACACCTGAAAATCCCGTTTCTCCTCATCAATATCACTTCATTACAGTGCTATTAAATTCACATTGGAAATTCCAGTAGTTTTTCATTCTGCTTGAAAGTTTAAGAAAACGAGCTTTGCATTATAAAAACATCAATTATCCCAGTCCTGCTTCACTTTTTTGAGTGTGCACGTGGTAGAAGAAAATGAATATTTAGTTTCGTATTACAATTTATTAAAATATGAGTAGCCCGGTTAGGCATAATTTCACGCCGGGTTTTGTAAGAATACAAATTAGTGGATTAAAAATTGAGAAAAAAAATAACCACAATTTACTGCTTTGGGTTACATTTCGCTACAGGACTACACAACTTCATCGGTTTATCCTAATTTTAGTTTTAATACATATTTCCTGGCTTTGTCACGATGCAAAATGACCAAATAAATATCAAAACAAATTCCATTTTAACACCGCTTGTTATCCATACAATTTCGGGCCCATACCAACAATGCAATATGGAATAATATTTCATGATATATAAAAATATCATGAAATGATAAAGCTTTATAAAAGTGTAGCGTAAAAATTTGAATTTCGTATCCTATATATTCGCTCGGTAGGATTGGACAGAATTTTATGAGGCGTTAAATTTCCAGACCTAGATACTTGAAAGATCAACGAGCCCATTATCACCATGATACCGTTTCGGACATTAGTTGATTTTTTTTTCTACTGAATAGCAAAAAACAAGCTTGTCGAATATGTAAAGGAAAATATTGCCTGCTCTAACAGAATTATTCAACGAGATTAACAAGTGCGCAGCTGTACTGCGCATGTCCCCCTGCGCAGTTGTTCTGCACATGACCCACTGCGCAAGTTGTTCTGGGCATGTAAATGTATCTGCAATTTGTTCTTTTAATCCGACAGTATTTTGTCGTAAATGGTATCGGATTAACAGTGCAGTTGTTGTGCGCATGTTCAGCGCATGTAGATGTATCTGCAATCTGTTCTTCTAATCCGGCAGTATTTGGTCGTAAATGGTGTCGGATTACCGATACTGCATTGTACATTAAAATCCAAAATAAATCAAAGGGCCCTTACTCCTTATAGGCCCTTGAAAAACTTATCGCTTCAATGATTGACAAAACATATGCTAATTATATGTTGTAAGTTTATACAATTGATATACAATACAAAAAATAGGCAATTAAAAAAAATGGTTCTATGGAGTGCAACGGTGGGCTAACGGAAAAGTCTTTAACAAAAATCGCAATAGGTTGGCATAAAAAGTGTCGAAATGCTCTTTTTCAAAGCAAATTCAAGTATTGGCGTTCTGGTGAATATATGACTAAATTAGTCATGACCACATTCAACAGTTAATGATCCGACCAGGTATATTCTCTCTTCTCTCAAATGCAAAGGAAACAATGGATTGGCAATTCTAGGTGTTTTCCACGTGAATGATTAGTTCAAATGGAAATGCCGTATAAATCAAGAATTTGCCCAATTTCAGTACCGGCTAGGGATGAATTGTTCACTGACCTACTAAAACTGTGTTGCACGCATACATTTATTGAAGAAATGAAACTACACCCAAATTACATTATTCAAGGACATTTTTATTTTAGACAAATCTTAGCAATTTTAAAAAGTAGGTTCAACACCCTTTCGATTTAAATTGTAAAAACACATAACTGACAGTAAAAAACCCAATGTGATATCTTATTTTACTTCCCTTATTAAAAAATCAGTTTTGTCATAATAATAATAATAAATTCAGCTGGTATGACATCTAGAAATGTGCTACAAACTAGATTACCGAGTGAAATGTAGTCAAATACAAGCTTGTATAACGTAATTTAACACGTCTATAGAGTTTATTGAACTCGACTATTACATTTGCTAATTGAAATTCGGATTAGATTAGGCAGGCATGTACGTTAATCTGATTAATTTACACACGATGAATATGTAAATGGTTAGCCTAATCATCCTAAAATGCATCAACTTTTCCATTAAAAATTCTCAGTTGTTCGAATATTCAGGAAATGTTTTAACCATGTTTTTCTTGGACGAAAACTATTTTTTTTAAAGAACTGTTAATCATTAAGAGTAAAAACTACTGTGACTTAACTTGTTATTTCTGTAAGAATATTTTCTTACATATGCACTTCAGTCAACTTAAAATTAGCATTATTGTAAAATGTTATTTTAAAGAAGTCAAGATAAGAAAACAGGCCCAAAGCGTCCAAATCTATTTCTTCCAAATTATCCCAAATAGTATTCATGCTTGGACATTCTGAAGGACTTCGACGACGACTGGTCATCAAAAACGAAAGTTGCAACCTGGAAGGTTCAAAGTTCAACAAAATTGCAGAGGGCAAAGTTGCTGGACAGCATAATAGCTCAGATAGACAATATTTAATGATGATTCTCAATCTGGAAACCTTTGAAGTAGAAAATGTTATCTGTAAATTCCATTTCCAGAATAAACCTTTTTTTTTTTGTAAATTATTTTTAAATTTATTTTTGGAAACAGGAGCAAACTGAATGTATACGAGGACATAGTATAAGATTTTTTTTGTTTATTTATATGCGTATTCAATTTCATGTAAATATGTCTGTAAAGTTTATAATTGTAGAGGGCTTGTAAATTTCACACACATTTCCATGAAATGGTATATACATGTACATAAACAAAATTTTGTACAAATAATATAATATTTATGCTAGCTCCTCGTACATTCAATTTGTTCCTAACAGTTTCGAAAATTAAATTAAAAAACAATTTAGAAAAAAGGCTTATTCTGGTATATGCAAATCTCTTAAGTACCTGTGTGTGATACATAACAAGTCCTTAACATTAAAAAAACATTGACGTGTAAAATAGTTATCAACAAAAAACAACATAAAATTATACTATCTTAGAGAAAAAAGTATTTTTAAATATTATTATACCACATGTGAACGCTTACTTTGCACGTTTTGGAACTTTTTTTAAATTACCAAATGAGTCCAGACACTTTAGAGTACCGGTATGTATGGTGACATAAACCTTAATCTGTACAGAAAGGTCAAAATCGCCCAACCTAGTGTTAGAAAGAAGAATTTCAAAGAATTTCCTTGGCTCATCTGCCAAAAAAAAAACATTATTTAGTGTTTGACGAGACCTAGTCTACGTAAAATTTACAGACATGAGGGTGAAATGAGGACTCGGACATCGAAATAGAGCAGAGGGAGTAGGCCAGTAGCCGTACCTCCAAAAGGTGCACAGGTCATTTTCCAAATCTCCATTGCAGTAATGTAGGTTGGCAAGCAAAGGTGAGATATCTGGAGATCTGTTAAATTTTATTATACACGTTTATGAAAAAACTCAATACTTGATAACTGCGGAGGTGTTCTGTTTGTTCGTTAATGTTCAGGAGGAGCTCATCCGTTTTTACCTTTGACCTTAGGCCACCCTCGTAATAATAAAGGTTAAGCAAATTTTAAATGAATTTTGGGAAATGTGCCCTGTTTTAATTATTTGTTGTGAAAAAAAAATGTTTGCCCTCAATTTCGAGACAAAGCACAAACCATGTCCTGAACCCAAACATTAAAGCATGGTGGAATCCCCGAAGCATTCCGATGCATTTCCTGATACCTTTGATAAACCGGTCAATTATCCATCTTATACAGAATCGTTGACAGGTTTGATGATAGTTCCTCACAGCAGGATGCAATGCATTCAATATCTTCAAGCGAATTACACTACCAGACTTCAGAATTATATGCTTATCAAACATATACAGTATAGAGGTACTTGGATAAACTAATACATATGCCATTATTTGTATCAAGTTGACACTGTTTAGTTTTAGAGAATGTTTTTCTACATGAATATCATCTTATATGTACAGAGCTTGAATAGCCTTCCATTGCTACAGTGCTCCCATACAAAAAAATCTCTCAGAATTCTTCAGAATTCATCTCGCCTGCAGAATTGTGATGAATTTTTCTATAAAAATCAATGTTACATTTATGCATAAACTAAAATTTCTAAATTTAAAAAAATCGTTAGAGGAATTCCTATAACTTGCACTTCCCTAGTCAAAATAAAAGTATACTTGGTTAAGTATACCAAGTGCACTTTTTTAACTTAGTATATACTTTATAGTATACTTTCGTATACTTCTAAATACACTTTACAATAAAGTATACTAGGAAAAGTATAGACGATTTTCAGTTAGTATACTAAGTGCACTTTTTTTGAACAACTTAGTATACTTAGTAAACTTTCGTATACTTCTAAAACACTTTACATTAAAGTATACTAGGAAAAGTATAGATGATTTTCAGTTAGTATACCAAGTGCACTTTTTTAAGTATTCTGAAAATTATACAAAGTACACTTAAGGTTTTGACATGGGTTGGCATTATATATGGTACAATGTATGTTGAAAACTAACTGCAAGAAAGGAAAATGCATCAAACACATTTCATCAGGTAAATTTCTGCATATGCATCTCTGCTAGAAATTCTGAAGAATTATGGTGGAAAGTTGTATATCCCACGTTTTCTGTTTTAAGAATTCTGCATAATAGTTCCTGCAGAAAATACACTGATATTTTTCTGCTCATTATTTTTGTATGGGCACTCATTACCGAGCTATACAAACACTCCAAGTCACGATCTGTCTATAGACTTAATTCTGAGTATTTTAGAAGGATTTAGTAAAAGCAAATCCAATTTTCGGATTGCGAATAAATTATTTCGACAAACGATAATAAAGCATGATTCATTTCTTCTATTTATTTGAATATTGTCTGGGCGCTCAATTGGAACAATTTTATCACGATGCTGTGCAGAGCGATGATGACTTGTGACAACCACAGAAAAGCTCGACTTTGTTGTTCTTAGAGAGAAGCCATTATTATTCGATCCTGTTGACCTTTGACCTACTTTTACAGTTGATTCTAGTTCGTCCACAGCACGATTAATCATTTTTCTCGTTAAATCCGTGAGGCAAGGTTGCTGCTTTTCAATGCAGCCAAAGATCCCATCAATCGAATCACATTTAGACTGAAGAAGTCGAAGCTCTTATAAGAACAGAAAGGTTTACAGGAACTAAAACGCAGATTAAACGTTATATTTCAACACTGATATTTAATACAGAATTGTAACAAAGCCTTTATGATTAACCATCTTTTAATGTCAAACAAGGAATTGGCCGTGGCCGATTTTAAATATTTTAAACATTTTTAATCTCGTGCATTAAAGTGTTTATGAAGTTGTGCAGAAGTTTAGAGAACAATACATTTATTTCAAAACTCATCGACTCATGGTTGATTTATATAGAGTAGTGAACATCTGGCATTATTGCTAACTCTAGAGCAATAAATTGTAAAACAAAATTGAAAGTTCAATAGATGCTGTTATTGTGAAATCTCATTTCAGTAAATTGCAACCTTCTGTATTCTATAGGTTTGTTTCTTTGGCCTGCATTCAGTGCAACTGAGTGCTACTCTGTGCAAACAGGAAATGGGCGGAGCTATCTGTTAGTGAAACCAAGTGCAAAGTGAAATGGTCAAAGAAACAAAAAAAATACTGTAAAAAGATGCCGACCCTCATTGAATTGGTTTAACTACTAGAGAATGGTCTTTCAGATGAGGATACTATAAAGCAGCTGATCTAGCAGAAGATTCAGTGCTGCACTGACTTTACTCTGTAAAATTTTCAGTGCAGATTTTTTTTTGCCCTGGCTTGCACTGGTTTTCTATTTCCTGTGCCAAAGACACAGAATCAGTGCAGCCAGTGCAGGCCAAAGAAACAAACCTTATACAAATAAAAATGTATCTGTTGCATTGCCAACTTTGAAAAAAGACCTCACTTTTGACTTTTTCTGCACAAATACACATTTTATTAAGTAAACCTTTAACCTGGAAATTCTCTGATACATGTTCTTATATGTCTATATCAATAGTTTGCAAAACCAAGGATTACACAAAAACAATATTAACAATGAGTTAAAAAGAACGGATAAATAATAACAAAACTGATGAACTACATGTATTACAGCAATACATTATACATATGCAAGGGTTCATATCAGAAGCTATCAAGATCTTTATAAATTTGTTAGAAAGATTTTTCCTGGGATACTGGTATCCCAAAAAAGGAATAATGGCAAGTGACCGGTCTGCAATAATTTAGTTTACTGCTTCCAGTGACTCAAAAAAGACTACAGGCACACTTATCAGTGGTTTTAAATCCATAAAATAATATTGGTTGCTGAAAACCTTAATTCGGTTAATGGTATTTCATGTGGTGTAGATTGCCCACGTCTGATCACCACACAAAAATTATGATACAGCTAAAGACTAGGCAGGGGAGCAGAAATAGATTGCATAATATTTCAAACAACCTCGTACAGTAGTTTTTAATAGTTACTTTCAGTATGTATATTTTAATTGAAGCTACTTATCAAGTGCACTCCCTCCCAATCCTTATTTGCCTTCCCTTCAAACATCAATTAAAATTGGTTTACTCCAGGCATACTCTTGAATCTATTATAGGGTACCCCCAATCGATTTTCGAAAAGTATCATGGTGATATTACAGTACCTAGGTGTGGTCAAGCAAATTTGAAAAGTGATTTCAGTTATTTTTTAAAGCTGCAATTCTTCTGTATAAATATTATGGCTGGAACCCCCAGGATGTTGCCATATATGCATGCAAACAGAAGGCAACCATGAACAAGAAAACCAATTATTGTTCTTAAAAAAAGAACCCAAAGCACCAGATTGAACTATTTAGAAAGAAGCAAACCAAGGAGAAAATAGAAAGTGCACCAGTATATAGAGGTGCAATTTTAAATAGGACTAGGCCTAAAACAGAAAACTTATGATTAGCCATATAGAAGTATACAATTAACACAAACGTCAACAAGTAATTGACATATACTAATATTTCGTGTAAATATACATGTACATGTACAGTAAAACCTGCAAAAGTGATCACCTCTTTATCGTGACCACTTTTCATAGAATGGTTTTAGAAATTGTATTATGTACTTAAGCTTATATGAATAATCTTCATTTAGTGTTTTCTTTCGAAGATTGCAGATCTTTTAAAAACATTTCTAAAAATGCTAAGTTTCATTTAAAATTTACAGAGAACTTTGCTTAAAAAAGCTGCTTAAAACCCTGCTTTAAAATAAAGCTTTAAAAGCAGCAGAACCTATTAAATTACAACAATAATGTATATACAAAAAACAGTTCAAAAGTTTTAAATTAGCAAGTCGACCCTGTGTTAAACTTAACAACAAGATTGCAAGTTTTTGAAAAATATTTCTAAAAATGCTAACAGTTTCATTTAAAATCTACTTAGAACTCTGCTTAAAAAGATGCTTTAAAATAAAGCTTTAAAAGCAGCAAAACCTTTTAAATTATATTTAAAAAAACAGCTCAAAAGTTTCAAATTAGCAAGTCAACCCTGTGTTAAACTTAATGTATGGTGACCACCTGTATACGGTGACCAACTTTGCAAATTTCTTGGGTGGTAACTTTTAACAGGTTTTACTGTATACAAGTAATGTACTTATGGCATGCATATAGTATAGTATAGGTAAGCTAGGTTGAATCCGGAAATTTACTTGTTTTTATATCTACATGTAGTGATAATAAGTGTAATTAAACCTTATCAACGAGTATGTTTTCCCCATGCAGCACTAATTTCACGTAAACATCAGTTTTGTTTATACTCTGCTATTAACATGATAAGTAAGTTTATGGTATTTTAATTAACTCTTAATGATGGGAAATAAACTTCATTGTAACTAGGCTATTTCGGTAAGGTCATCTGCAATTCGTCATAAATTAAAATTGCAACGGAATTGATTATCAGTCTAATTAACTGAGATCGACCATGATTTGGTGCAAACAATTTGTCCATAAATGGTTTTATGAGAACAAATTACCCATAACTAACATTCTAGTTGGACAGTGACTTATCACGTGAACTAGGTGATATATTGTGGGAATTTTTTTTATCGTGGCCTAAATGAATAAAAAAGCCGGTACTAGTAAAAGCACAACACAAGGCCAAAAATAATAATCATATGGATACATGTGCATTTTTAGTATACATGTATATGGGAAATGAAAGAGAGCAGGACTATAACCTCTATAAACACAAACATTCTTATACTGTATGCAACTGCATACTACATGTACATTTTAACAATTCATGCGTTCGTGTTCTTGGAAAAAAAATACGACATTTATCAAATAAAAACTAATGATACAAGATTCCTGACAGGATTATAAGCTCTTGGCAAATTTTTTAACAATTCTGATCGTAATACTGTATTTACCAAAGTGTGCATTTTGAACTTTTAGAGTACATGTACTAGTATGTGACTTGAAAACGAAATAGAAATTAAAACTCTTTTCGCATTTGGGTTGATGTATACTTAACAGAGAGCTCTTAACTGATCCTAAAATATGTGAAAATTTAAGTTCTTTATGCGGTTCTTTAATGTTAGTTTGGTTAAGAACTAACAAATTATATTAGCGATTCAGGGTAAATACTACCGTTTTTCACGTCAAACAAATACTGTTCAGTTCAATTTAACAAGACGGAAGTAGTTAGTTTTAATATCGTTTAACTAGTAGAAGATTAGAAAAATGCCAATACTACTTATACAAAGTTGTGACAGTAATTAAGCAATTATATTTAGGAGAAAATCGATTATACAAATTCATGCCAAAGAACTGTATATTGCTATATATACATGAACGTACATTAGAAGTTCTTTTATTTAAAATTAAAATAATACTATAGACCTATACAACAAGCTTAACTTTTTGTAATACAATTATCTGAGTATAATTTGGTCCTAGCTGCTTCTGTTAAAATGCAAATTTTAGAAAAAGTTGAATTTTAAAAAAATGCTTTAATTATTTATCTAGGACAAAGTCAATTTTTTTTATGAAAATGTTCAGATATTTAGTAAATAAATAACTAAGATTTATTTTTGTATTTCGCGAGCAAAATCATCATCTTATAATACACCTGTCTTTATTTATTAATTTTAAAAATACCTGAATGTTTTCATAAAAAAATTGTGTCCTTGATAGATAATTAGAGGATTTTTTTAAGTAAATCTTTTTCTGAAATTTGGGTTTCAGCAAAAGCAGAACTAAAACTTTCACCATTGAAAATGGTAGTGTTGACCTTAATGGTCTCGTTATATTAATAATAATATTAATTTTAAGTTTCGCATTCCATCAGAAATTGGTTTTGGTAGTTTATGTAACTACAAGCTTTCATACTGTTTATAAAAAAGGCACAATTACAAGCTCAAAAATCGTTTGCAATATACAATTTGAATAATGCACAACAAACTAGACTGATTAAAAATAATGTGGGTATCACTATGAATTCGATATAACAAAAGCACAATTTACATGATGGTTTAAAATGAAATAGATAACACGTTTTGTAAGGAATTTTTCCAAACTGGGTCGCATCACTTTATAAAAAAAAAAAAAACAGAATAGATTATACAAAAGAAAAATAAAGCATAACGAAAATAGCAACGATAGAAAAAAAAACTAATTTGTGCTATCCGTTTATTTTAGTTCATAAATACTGGACATGATTGACACAAAAGAGTTAGTTTTTCGAGAGTCGATACCTATCAGAAGGTAAAATAAAAACTGCAAGTTGCATTATTTATATCTGCATTGCATTGTACTTTATACTCCGATGGACAACTGAACCATATTTGGATGTTAAGTTGTCAAAACATATAGCTGCCAGCACTGACACACATCTATGATATCAAGAGAAAGCTGATTACAATTGCTCTAGGACATACTTGCAAATTAAGTCAGCTTTTTTACGCATTACACTATAGTCGCTTTTATTTAGGATATGCTATGTAATTAGATATAAACATCCTATGCAAATCTTTCAACAGATTTCCTTAAAGGAAAACAGGATTCCATAAGAGGTGAAATGAATAATTGAACATCAGCTTTCACCACACTTACAGAAAATGCAAGAATCGTCATGCAATTACAAATTAATGGACTTCATCACGTGACCACAAGTTTATACGTGATCTGTTCATGTTTCAGTTTACATACAAAAATGAGGACGAGCAAAACATGAGTTAATAACGTGAATATAATGTCAGTTCCTAAGTCAGTCTTTCAATTATTGAACTGGTAAAGTTCTTAAAAATTCAATTACATGGCGTATGATTAATGTTCTGTCAAATGGCATATTCTTTTCAGTTGCAATTGCATTTGTTAGCCACAAAGTATGTTATGTGATTGTAAAAAAAAAGAAAACACGATGGTTAAATAACCAGTAAATCAGCTTGGCAGGCTTGGATGACTTCTGATCGCCATCAGAATTGAAACTATATTTTATAGAGAAGAATAACATCGCCATGAAAGAACTTGCAGGGTGTAGGACGAGTCCACAAGACATGACTTTGTTATTTCCCATCATTACAAGAAACAAGTTTTATCATTTTGTGTTCTATGGCAGATAGGGGTTGGCGACATTTCCAGCAGGTCTATTTAGGTAATGGGTTGAACATTTTTGGGCGACCATCTTACATGACGCTATACATGGAGTGGACCACCCAAAAATCAAATGCGAGGGTCGATCACTCGAAGAGTAATGGCTTCGATTGTGATACTCCCTATTTGTGTTAGAATGCGCCCACGTAAATTTCAATAGTTTTCAAGCAAATGTCTGTAATGTAGTCAGAAAAGCATAATGACCCTAAGCCCGTGGCTACAACAATGGTAGTGGATAAGCACAACTTACAGAAGAACCAGTCTAGAAGAGAACCACAATGGAGAAACTTGTTCCTGAAATGGTACAATCTACAACAGGTGGCACTAAACTGCAAACACCAATGGTGCAATTAAATTCAACCTTACAACGAATAAATAAAACATGGAAATGAGCACTTTCCAACAACTTTGTACTGTTCTGAATCTCATTCATACCAAATAGCTAGTATATATCATACCATAATTAGCTAGTTATCGCCCATCCCATTCTCAGATTAAAATAGATGAACCAAACACTATTTTTTGATCTTGAAGGGTAAAATGTGGCATTGGGTACGCTTCATTATCCCCAAAAGTGCCCCACCTCAATCCCTCATAAAGAATGTGCCTAAAAGAATTGGTACTCCTCTCACGAATTGCTCCAAGGTATTGCCTAAATTCGATATAAGCCATTTTTTTTCTTCATTGAAAATGAGTTATCCTGATTGGTATTTCAAATAACTTTTAGCTTGCAGATTAACTTCCTCACTTGCACCGACCACATGCAAGGTTTCCAATGTAGATGATATCGCTTTTAATGACAAGTTAATGAGACTCACTCTAGTAAATTATACCCGGCAATTAAAAATATTTAAAATTTATCCTAGCTTAAGTCGTGATATCTCAGTTGGTGTCAACAAAACGTTCATAAACTAATATTATAAGAGATTAAATTATTATCTCAAGCTTAAACACTATGGGAATAATAAAATTCTGGAATATGCTAATGAGACTGGTCAAACTATGTGATACAAGCAATGGATCTAAACAAGGCCCCAAAATACATGAAAATGTGATTTTATAAATTATAATACATGTTTGGGACTAATACCAAGATTTCCTTAACAATTTCGAGTTAATAGAGGGATTGAGCACGCCTCCCTTAATGCCCCGTCAACTGATTTACCTTAACGAGAACGCATTGGAAAAACATACAGTGCTGTCAATGTGGTTAGCATTAAGGGAGCATTAAGGAGGCGTGCGCAATATCCTCTATTAGCGGGTTTGAGCTCGTCTCCTTTAATGATAACCACATTGACAGCACTGCATGTATTTTCAATGCGTTCTCGTTAAGGTAAATCAGTAGACGTGACACCTTGTCAATCCATCTATTAGAGAGAGTGCACAGGTTTCCTTTAATCTTTACGACATTAGCAGCACTGTTTTTTCCCAATGCGCATGCGTGGGGACAACGTTAATGGGTTTGTGCATGGTTGAGGGGAGACGACAATTTCATTAGTTTAACTTAATACTCCAACGTCTTTGCATGATAACAAAGTGTGTTTATCGTTCTCGTTAAGATTAAAGGAGTCCTGCCAATCCCTCTATTATAAAATCCCGCTCTAATAAATTTCAATGGAATGTTCCATAATCTCATAATGAAATATTAGATTTTTCACTAGAAATTCCAGGAAATTTAGGACTTAATTATGATAAAATCCAGACTTCAATCATTGTCATTCTGATTTTGAGAATCTCAGAAGAATTTTGTATGAAAACTTAAATGTTTAAGGGACTGCTTTACATAAAAAATAAGACAACAATTTGCAAAAAGGGCCATTTAAACTAGTGGTTAACTTCAATACCACTAATATTTCTCAGAACAATTCGTATGAAGAATGTTCTATATTAATGTGTATACGAATGTTGATGTTGAATATGGTTATTAGACCTTCTTCACACCAACGTTGATTTAGATCAACTGAAGTGGATCAAGAAAACATTTGCGTGTTAATTCACAACGCAGAACTCAGTTAAACTGGGCACATGACCTATAGTATACAGGGCACAGTATACTAGGTCATGTGACCAGTTTAACTGAGTTCTGCGGTGTGAATTAA
>JAQGCC010001863.1:0-21014 GCA_034698905.1 Xestoiulus laeticollis | reverse complement strand
TCCACGCCAGAACGTTTTCAGTTACTCAGCCGATCAGCCGATTAGCCGATCAGCCGATCTTGACGAAAAGGACTTTGTCGAGATGTCCGGGAACCCAAAATTACACGTGAAAAAATTCTTTCATTGCTTTATTATTATATACTAGTATAACACATATGTGCAATTCGCAATCCATCCGGATTTTGTCACGTACGGTACATGTACTTTTAATTTGGATTGTTTTTTAATTTTTTTTTTTTATATAGCCTTAGAAAATTTACCAAATTTGTCAAGTAGTGGCCCTCGGCGATTAATTTCTTTACAAGCTTGGGTAAACTGTTTTATTATAAAATCCTTATTTAATTGTGAAGAATAATTGTAATGTTTTAGAAATTTCACCATTGCATTTTCTGTAGTTAAAGTTGGGCGGTAAGCAATCTTTCTCCAATCATAAAAATTAGCTTCCTCAAACAATAGTTATTTCACATAGATGGCTGAATAAAGTGAACAGCCTATTAGATGGCTGGAATGCCATTGCATTAATATGACATTCCAGCTACTTGTTACTGCCGCCATCTTGAAAAGCTTTCCTACGTACGTACACTTCCGTGAAATAAAGTCATTCATAAAGAGTATCCTAGAAATTGTATTTTAAAAGTGAAAGTTTTCATTACTATTGTTTTGAAAAAGAAAATTAAACTGACCACCGAATGTACTCTAGCTTTTGTAAATCGCAATTATCGCATGCAAGGCAAACGCTCGAAGGCAAAACATTACAATGATACTTTTCAGATGACCCTAGCACCTCTTATACTGTGACCCTAGTGCCATAGCTAATATACGCATTTCCGGATCCGGCAGCACTAACTATTCGCAGTATTTTGCAACAATGTTCCATGCCGCGTTCTATTAACAATTTAATTAATTTATACTTCATGATTCATTTAATTAGTGAATCTAGTGCCAGTGGTGAGGATTCCACATTGTGTGCTTGGGTCGTTCATCTTCTTTTGGACATTGGTCTTTTAAACGAAGAGGAAACAAGCGCATCAGTAGCTGTGCCTCCTGTTGCTGCTGAACTACTTGGTACTGTCGACGATTTTCAAATTAAAATTTTTAAATATCTGGTGGTAATATTAATAATTAACGTCACAGCCATTTTTTTGGCTTGGAAACACTACGGCCCGCGTATTGCAGATCGATTTATGAAACCAGGTATGCATTAACATTGCCAACTTCTAAATTCTTGGTCAAAGGTCTAGCCCGCTTTCGCGAGGCGTTTATGCATGTCACTGCAGTACATAATATTGACCCTTGCACTGTACATTTGTCATATCTAATTTTCAGTTTCATTGAAAGCTCTTGAGGAGTTGAAAACTGGCGTCACAGAACTGAAATTGCCATCAGAACATTCACCCAGGATCTAATAGAATTTTTTTTTTAATTCAATTGATAACTTGTTTATAATTGATAACTGATAACTGAAAGATATAGCAAATATTTCCAAAATGTCCTATTTAAAAAAGAAATATGAGGAGATGAAAGCGAAAATGAAGTTCAAGCAGGCTGGTCCTGGCCACAAACTTACAGAACCCTCATCGAAACTTGCCAGTACTAGTAAACCTGCGACAAAACCAGTTCCGCGAGCACAACTTTCAAGCAGTGCTCAAATGGCTGGTGCTGCAGCTATCCAACGGGTTGAACAACAGCAAAGGAATAAACCATCCATGTCAAACAGATCCTACAATGTTATTCGTTCTGAAGCACTCAAAGAACTGGAGGAAGAGACGAAATTAAGAGAACTGAAGTTGGTACAATCGAGAGAGGTAGGCTTCCTTATTTGGGTAGCTAATTGCAAATACCAACATCATTCAAAAATTATTCTAGTGAAGTCATTATATGTAAACTTAAAGCCATAGTTAGTAGTCGAGCAATTCTAACAACAGGACTTGACCTCCTGGAGGTGAAATACTTTTGTATGAAATTGATCTAGCCGTCACCCTAGTTTCAACATCTCCAATCAAGATTATTAAAGATGTTTATGTCCTAAATTAGTGTTGTGTGGTCGTTAAACGAGTCAATTTTATTTAAATCAAAAAAACATTTCTAAATTGCCTGTGATTTACTTCAACTGCTACTAAACATGGATTCTGACATTAATGCATAAAATATAATCTCTGCCACTGCTTGAATTTAAAAAAAAAATGATGTGTTTGTTTTTTTCTACAAATTTGATTCTTTGATAATTATTTGTTAAATGTTATTCTAGAATTTTCTTTATTAATGGAAACTTATGATTTCTCTGCAAGGTTGTGCAAGATAGCCCTCCTGTTCTTTCCGTCAATGGAGTATTTTTTACTTGCCCTATTATTGGGCCTGGAATTTTACCCAAAGGTGAAATAGAAGAAAAAATTAAAGAATATCTGTATGAACAACTTAAAGAAGAACCAGGAATTGCATCATGTTGGATAATACAGTCATGTAACAAAGATAAAGAAAAGGTACACTGATTCTTGTTTTACAAGTGCTGAATGTTGGTAATTAATTTTATTTTGTGATTAACTGAAAATCGTATACTCTTCCCCAATTCATTCTAGGTGAAATTGTGCATCGAAACATTAAATAAATGTCTGATTAATGTCATTGAAAATCCTGCTGATGAAAAGTTTAGAAAAATCCGTGTGAGCTCAAAGGCTTTTCAGGAGAAATTCAAACTAGTGGATGGAGCAGTTGAGTTTCTGAAAGCTGTTGGTTTTCAAAGTAAAATGTTACCAGTGGACAACGGAGAAGAAGAATATTACGTCTTGCCAGAAGATAAAGTAAATTTAGCAGAGTTAAAAGATCTTCAGGAAATATTGACCAATTGTCAGCCTATTCGTCCAGATCTTGACCGAAATGTTAGAGTTCTTGCCCCTGCTCACTTGCTTCAACCAATAGAACTACCACAGGAATTTTACAACATTAGCAAAGAGGAACTGAAGCGGGAACAGATGTTGAAGTGAGTTTAATTACCATCCATGATTCTTGATCATGTCTTTATCTTCTGTAGAGAAAAAATGGAGAGCATTACTTATTGATTTCTTTTTTTTTTTTTGATCATTTATTGACAGATCTGAAGAAGTTGAAAAGATTACTATGTTGCGTACAAAAGAAATGCGTGAACGTGAACACCAACGCGAATTGCGAAGATACCGCTTTTGTCTCATAAGGATTAGATTTCCAGACAGTTTAATTTTGCAGGTAAGACTTTTTGATTTGCTATTTATTCACAGTATTTTTTCCAACTAATTCCCTGTTATTCTTATATTTTTACACGTTTTTTTTGTAAAGGGAACATTTAAAACTTGGGAGAAGCTCTCATCTTTAAAGGAATTTGTACGCGAGCATCTTCACCACGATTTACCATTTATCTTGACAATGGCAACTGGACAGCAGCTTCAAGCAGATGATTCAACTTTGGCCGAATCGGGTTTGGCTCCTGCGTGCATCGTGAATTTTTCATGGGATCCAAGCATAGCTAAAGACGTTGAACTATCCTCCGATAACCAATACCTCAATACCGAAACATTAATGCTGCGTTCCGATGCACCAAATTAAGTTTGGATTCGCAATGTCTGAATGTTATCGCCGGTGTCTAATTATATAAAGCTGTGAACTAAAGTCGTTTAATAATTAGTTTTCATTTTGGTTCTACTATATATGGACCATGACGACTGGTTGCAAAAATCAAATTCAATACTGTAAATACTCGAGTACATGTGTATATATTAACAACTTATGTCAAATTCGTACAGTAATTTGACGAATTATATATAGTCAGCTACCTACTTTCCTGTCATCGAAATCAATTTCGCTTGACCCTTCGCTGTCAATTCTCATGTAAAATTCGGATGTATTTGACTCAGGGCTCACTATAAATTACACTGTGAACGGCCAGGGATTTATTCGAGTATTTACGGTACTGTATATGGCGTTTACATGCAATTGGGGCTTGTAAACTATAAAAACTTTTTCTAAGCATAAAATAATGAATCAACTTTTTATTCATATGTGCTAATATGTCCTATGTTTGGCAACAATGCAGTGAGTTGTATTAATATTTCACGATTAATTTATTCTTGTGCACATAAACAATTATTTTAATTATCAAATGGATGTTATTTGAGTCATCTATTTTTAAAATCCTGTGCCCAATTTTCTACAGTGGCGCCACCTTTGACAAAGCGTAGTGAAAAAGAAAAATGGCGTCAGAGTTTAGGAAATTCTGTTCGGGTGAGGAAACTGGCATGACGAAAATGAACCCCACGGATGATAGAACGATGTCATTTTTGGAGGAACTCTCATCCTTATCACCAACGCTGCCTTGGGACAGATTTTCACAATGGATTCATGCTATTTGTATCGTTACATTCGATTTGGAAGTTGGACAAGCCATGGAGGTCAGTGATAACATTTCCTGATCGTTTATTATTAGTTCGTTTCGAGTATAATTATTGATGGGGATCGTATAAATCTATGTGAATTAACACCATTTACTCTGTAAAATAATATCCAAGGAAATCATGAGATCACGATCGAGTTAGCATGTTGGGGGTCACTGACTACTAGGTAAATCACATATGGGCAATGTACAGGGTGTCAATCCAGTAGGTTTACATGACTATATTTGATTATTGGGCATTGCGTAGTTCATGCAAGTTAAGACTGTTTCCATATAACAGCCATAGTGTAACAGCTGTGACAACATAATTTCAACCTTAGTATTAAAGACATGTACATATTTATAAGGAAGCTCATCCAAAACTTTTCAGCTTGCGAGGCTAGCTACAATTTTTAAGTCAAGTGATGATAATCTTGACCTTGTTTAATAGAGTTAGCATGTATATATAGATCTTGATTTCATTTCCAAAGTTAACAAACCTGATTAGATCTTAATGGATTATCAGTTGTATCCACACACACTAGTTAGTCTAGCAGGATTTAATTGACTACGGTGTTGAATTTAATACATGTTGGATACCCTGATCAAAAATTCCATAGAAAACAATAGAGAAATTCTATTGGTTTCTATCATTCTTTTGGCTTTTATTGATTTGTAGGCCTATTGGCTGGATCATTTGACAAAAATTAAAACAGTTCAACCCAATAGAAAACAGTAGGATTTTTATTGTCAACAATATAGAAACCAATGCAGCTAATAGGCCTACTGCTAATAATATTTAAAAAAAAAAAAATTAATACTCTGTGAATTCATCATATATATATTAGCCAGATGACCTATACCCATTCAAATGTCCTTCCAGGGAGAATTACGTTGTTTCATCGTGTTATTGATTACATTTTTGCTGACAAACACAATTGGTGTTATATGTGTTGAATTGAATTGACATCATAATTACATCAATTTGATAATAAAATTTAGATAATGCATGTAACTTTCAAATGGTTTAGATATGAATGCAGAACAGTATCTGATATATGCTTTTTATTTATATATTAGATGATATATCCAGGCCACATAAAGTTAAATGAACGAGAGGTATGTGCATACCGCTTTTGTTTTGTTTAGGGCTGTTTACTTTCATATACTTAATTTATACGCTGCAGTTGTAGTTGTTTTTAAAGTATTTGAAAGTAGCAGAAGTAGCAAAGCATGAGCTTGTCTATAAACATGTTATATTTATTTAAATTTCAGAAGAGCAACATATGCTACTTGTCTTTTCCAGACTCAAATTCAGGTAGGCAAGATGTCTTGCAAGTTTTTTGGGGGAATCGTGAAATAAGCTCCAAAAACAAAACAATTATCTCAATCGAGATGTTAAATCATCGCTATCCAGTATTCACACTTCTGATATTAGCTTTCAGAGTTATTGATTATTTTTCAAAAAAACATTTAATATCATAACATCTACTGTACTGATTCTTAACTTTTTCTGATAGGATGCATGGGAGATACTCAATTTCACTTTCGTATCCGCCACTCCCCTGTGCGGCGCAATACTGATATGTTATATAACCGATATGATCAAGAGTGTCCTATTGCCCTCCAGGTTAGTGACTATTTTTGGCTTTAGCTTTCGTCATTCCAAATTTTGGCTTACTCCTATTAAATGTTCTTATTTGTCTTTAGACGGATTCGAATTACTGTTTCGGGTATGTGTACTTCAGACAAGTAAAGGATAAATCTCAAAGACGAGGCTACTTTCAGAAAGTGAGTTTTCTGGTTGATGGCCAAGTGCTGATAATCATCAAGTTTTTTAGAATTAAGATATTAACAGCAATATATTATTTATCATTTCATATAGTCAGTAGTTATACTATCAAGACTCCCACTAGTGAATCTCTTCTACAAAGTAGTGGGCCTCATTGCACCAGAGTTCTTCGAAAATGGGGAGCCTAGTATTGAAGCTGGTTGTCACGATGTTGATCAGTGGCCAGCTCCCCAGCCTGGTGAACCTTTGAACTTGCCTTTAATGGGGACTGTATTGCAGGTATGAAACTTTCATTCCTTGTTGATGGAATATATCCATGTTTTAGGTTAAACTTAATCAATAATTCCGATGTAGGTGAGAATTCCATCGCAAAGTGATGCTCTTGGAACCTCACAATTGACACCTTTACCACAGCCACAGGTCAGAGTCAAAACCCAAATATGAGACACTTATATAGATAGTGAGATACTAATATTTTTTTCCATAACTGTATTAACGCATCTTATAGGCATCTTCCATGGCTATTCCCCAGTTTCTTCCAACTCTTCATGAATTAGACATTTTCAGGTAAGCTTAAAAAATGTCACACCCTATAAATATCTTAATTATGAACGCAATAATTTATGTCAACTCAATTCGTAGGTACTTGTGGCCAGTTTTATCACACGTTCACTTGCTTTGGGAACTAGTTCTTATTGGTGAGGTAAGCTAACATTTATAACTTTAAATTACGTATTAGTATGCTCAGTAAAAATACGCCAATTGGTTTGCAAGTTAGAATCTCAATTTCTTTATTTTTAGCCATTAGTAGTCATGGCTTCTTCACCAACATCATGTTCTCAAACTGTTCAAGCTTTAGTGAGGTAACATGAAATTTTAAACATGTAATTTCTGTCCTAAGTTAACTTTATATTTAACCCTTCAATCCCCATTTTTCCTTAGCACAATTTGGCCAATTCGTTATTGTTCAGATTACAGACCATTTTTTACAATCCATGACAGCGAATTCAAAGAGTACACTACAAAAACGCAATCCCCGTAAGTGAAAAAAATGTTTCGCATCACTAAATAACAATTATGAGTTCACACATTTTTCAATAGCTACTTTTATTTTCAAGTCCTCCAGTTATCCTCGGTGTGACGAATCCATTTTTCGCTAAAACTCTGCAACATTGGCCTCATATAATTAGGTTAGGAGATGCAGCATCAAATTGTAAGCACAAAGTTTTGATTTTATGATGTTTAGTTTTTGTCTAAACTGATATTCTGCAATAAAAATAAATCGCCCACTCTTATTCCTGCAGCTACATCTCCAGTATCACAAAAGCAGAAAATAAAAAAGGGGGGAAGCTTAAAAACACTGGACTGTAAACCAGGTACACGTCATTTTAGTCAATTTTTTATTGTTGATACTCAAGTACTTTTTATGCTTTTATTGATTTTGCTTGCATAGTTAGCAATCACGTTTTAAATTATTAATGTGCACTATTTTTCTGTTCATGTAGGGGTTTATACAAGATACCATTCATATTTGCAAAAGGACAAATCAATTTTAAAGAAAATACTTAAAGGTGTTCAGAACAAGCGTCCAAGAGAAGTACAAAATGCTATATTACGGCGTCATCTACTTGAATTAACCCAGAGTTTTATGATACCTTTAGTAAGTAAAATCCTAATTTTACATTCTGCATTCTGATTTACCCGTTTGTTAATGCTAGCTTTTTTTTTTCTTAAATAGGAAAGATACATGGCCAGCTTAGGTTTCTTTCATGTTAGAAATATTTCGCCTCATAAGGTAAATCCATTGTATCTTTTTGTTTCCAGTTCATTCATACTTCATTTTTGCTTGCATAACAAGAATTTATACATATTTTTAGGCTGCTCCAATTCCAAAGCCATTTAACCCCGATGATTTTTTTAAAATGCTGGAGACTTCTGGTCCTCAGTTAACTACTGGTGTGAAAGGAGATTGGGTTGGCCTTTACAAGTTAGTTCACCGGATTATTTGTTGTTTGAATGCATTTATGTCGTCCCATTAATTAATTGCTTTGAATATTGTTGCTTTGATTTCAGGCGTTTTTTTCGATCTCCAAATTTCAATGGATGGTATGAGAGCAGGCATCGGGAAGTTTCTCATAAATTGCAAGCATTGCATCTTGAGGCCCTTAGCGGTGCAGTAAGTAAATGCTGATCAACCTTAACAAAGTTGTGCATTGATGATGCACTTCTCAATTGTTGATATCCTAACACAGGATCTAATACGCTGGGTTCAGGACAAAAAAGAAGTGGAAGTTGTAGATCTAATTCTGAAGATACGCGGAAAGTTGGTATGACTGAATGTTTTTTTTTTAATTTGTGTTGGAATTCTTGTAGTATATTGTGCTAAAGAATAACATGAATCTTCTGTCCATTTAGGAAACTGCCGCAGAAGAAAATTTACCTGTCCAACCTGTGATAGTACACAGATTACAAGGACACGTGGAGGATATTATAGGTACATTACCAGAGGACCTGCAGACTGTCTTGAAAACCAGTTGACCCATGCAGAAATGATTTCAAGGAAATGTTGTTGAAGGAAGAAGTCCTTCAGAAGACGAACTCAAAAGATAGGCTTTTACCGGTGCATAAACGTCGTAATCGGTATAATACGTCAAGCTGATATGGTATGTGATGGGTGCTACTGGCAGTATTAATTAATGTTGTCAAATAGTGCACTGTACTAGACATTTTCCTGCATTTTGTTCAGGTAGAGAGCATTTTTGATCATTGAGATGCAACATGCTTATGCTGTTAAAATACTCTCCTTTTTAAATGGATTCTTTTTTTCAACGCTCACATAATTGTATGCCTTAGATTGTTAATCGGCGTGCTTTTTATGAAAAGATTGATTTTATATATAAAAAAATGAATAGATTGGTAAAAAATATATTTCAAAATTTTCCTTTCTGTTCCTATTTAACATTAATGTTGAAAAAAAGGAATTGTTTTCAATATGACGAGAAAAACGATGCTAGAAAACTGACCTTGGACGAGTGTCCAAAGTTCGTTTTCTAGCATCGTTTTTCTCGTTTGCCACAGTCGTCTGGTTTTCGTACAACTTGTTTCCCATTTTCGCGCAGTGTGAACGCAGCTTTAGGCCTATCGTCTCGACCAAACTTGCTCCGTGTGAAAGAGCCCTTAATGACCATACATTCTGCAAAGATAATTTGCTAACTTCTGGTTTAGTTAAAATACATTGAGATTAAAATGCTGGATAAAAATTGTGTTAACTAAGCATTTTAATTAATAAGGTTTTTGGTTTCATTTGAAAATTTAACCTATCAAAATTTGAAATTACCTTAATATTTTGGCGGCCTGAAAACTAAAAGGTTCTAATGTTAAATAATTTGCGCAGTCTAGAATTATTCCATGCTTTTTTGGCTTTGTATATTTGATAACATTTATAATAGAAGCTTCAGGAGGTATTCTCACAAATTGAATTACTGGTATAAAGAATAATGCTTTTTATGGCCTTTTATACAGTGTATTTCTCATAATGTAATAGGATTTAATGGAAATATTTGACATTTGTAAACATAAGTGTATACAATTGTGGTGCTGTGAGCAGTTTGTAAATCTCATATTGTAGATTACGTACAAAGTGCCTTTTAATATGTAAATATGAACAAAAGAATTTCATAGTTTAATTTATAAAAGTTCTCTCATCATTAACAATATGTTATACTGTAAATTATCTCAAATTACGTCATTCAAACTACAACATACATTTTTAAGGGAATATATATGCAACATGCCTCACACGTATACTGTAGAATAATTTCATTGGTTGGAGCATATAGAATATATTGAAACATATATTGGAATCTATAGAGTCAGTATTCCAGACTGATTTAAGAATATAACCTCTAATTCTTTCAGTATTGCTCTTTAATATTGACTTCCAATTCAAGCGAATTATTCTGCAAGTTATAAAAAAAACATGTTTTGCAAATTTATTCATTTAATTGCTGAAAGAACTTCCTCTGAAATTTTTACCATTTTATTGTTAAATTACCTTAACCATGCATTTCAACTTAAACCATTTTCATTTTATACTTGCTAGAATTTTCTCCAGTAGCCTACTTCAATTGTTGACGTAGCTACAATCCTATTGGGTCTGAATTTGATGGCAATCAGGGGTTTTCATTCTGCTTTTTTGATTATCACTTATGATTGTTGTCATTATCTAACTCAAATAGGTTTGTAGTGCTGGTCTGTTTCAATGAAACTTTTAATAAAAAAATGTAAAGTAAAACAATGTACATGTAGTTAACCTTATATAGTGTAATTTCCCAAGCTCTCTTACAGCGCCATATTTGAATTATGTTTTAAAATAATGAAATACAAAAAAAATATTGGTTCCAACACTAAGACAAACCATCTTTCTTGACAATTAGAAACTATTCTTTTATACAGGTGTACATTTAAAACTGTATTTTTTGTCACTTGCAATTTCTAGTATTTTCTACTTATTCTTTTTTTATTTTTTAGCATGACTAGCTGTGACTAGCTGCAAAAGATAATGTTTGACTTTTGTCGCTTAATTTAGCTACTCTTATTTATGCATGTTTGCTGCACGCAGCACGCTAAAACGATCAAAGCAGCAGTTAATTTTTACACGATTAAATGCGTGCAAACATTTTCATTCATTGTTCTCACTTGACATTGCTAGTATGAAATATCAAGAAATATTTTATTATAATAAATGAAAAATAAATTACAAAATATACATTTTTATCTTGAATGTGCTTTCTTATAAATTCTCCAATATTTTGAAAGAGAAAACAGACAAATATAGAAATTTACAATATATTTACTGAAATGATTAGTGCAATTTGAGAGATGCATTTCATTATTATATGGAAATGAATTATTAGGTAATTTGTTCAAGAATTTTATATTGTCTAGATATACTCAAAATAACCCCACTAAAGGAACAATTTTCGAATGTGCAATAAATAAATACATATATATATATATCAGAAATTTATCAAATATATAAGAAATTCGTGAAATTTACCCATAATTTCTTCAAATTTACATTGTATACCCTGGTCTAAAATTAATAGAGCGCAATAGAGAAATTCTATTGGTTTTGTAGCTGTATGCATGTATTATACTGAATACATGAACATTATGACCATGCATGCATGCATTGTACAGGCTACAACATATGTACAATTGTAGGTCCTGTATGTTGGCTGGGTCACTGGACAATAAATTCCAACCAATACAAAACAATAAGAAATTCAATGTTTACTATAATATCGATGGGCTAAATAGCAATTTTTTCCTTAAATCCTCGATGTAACAACATGTACTTCCATGCTATTTCAATCATAGCCACATTTAATTCCTGGAAATTCTAATCAATCTTTACAGTCTTTTAATTAGAGCGCCATATTTCTATGCCCCCCAGAATGCTCTGACACGCCCAGCACTTCATTTTCCTCAATGATTTTCAGCATTTATCGACTACTCTATCCAGTGAAATTCCAACAACAACGAAGATGGCGTCTATTCCTGTGTATTGTTTGTGTGGTAAACCTTATGATCCGACGAAATTTATGATTCAGTGCGATGCTTGTAAAGAATGGTTTCATGGCAGGTAATTGAATAGCTAGTAGTCCTTATAGATTACTTGGATTAGTTACTGGTTGCGTTATTCATGGAGAATCGAACAGTATATGAAAGATGCTTACTTGGGCATCAAAGCTCAATTTTTCAAGCAAACACGCCTATAAAATTTGCAATCTGAGAATGTCTTAAAGCGGTTTCTTAAATGTCAGTATTAGGCCTATAGTATTTAAACAATATAAGGCAGCATTTAATTCCAACAGTTAAAATGTCAAAGATGACATGTGAAGATCTATCCTTGAAATGAATGATATCCACCACTGACCATGCGTACATACAGATTGAACATGCCATTTGGCGTTTAAAATACCAAACTTCCTAGGATACAAATGTGCTCGTATCGTTAATTTCCGTTTCATACGTTGATTTTATTTTTCAGCTGTGTGGGACTTTACGAACATCAGAGTTCAGATATCGAAAAGTATCATTGCCCAAAATGCGAAAAGATGTTTGGACCTTCTATCTGTGAGTAGAAAATTCAAGATCATGCAGTCAATTCAATCTTGCAACGAGCATCATTATAGACATATATGATTAATTAGAATTATGGTGTAGGCTAATATGTAAGGTTTACAATCTGCTGGGGAAAGTCATTAGACAAAATTGGGCCTGGAAGTTTGGAGTTTTAGGGGCGAGAGTGATAGTGGAAGGGGACACGAGTAGAGTTGGAGGAGTTATTATATGGATTTGGAATTAGATTGTGCATAACTCCCCTTCTGCCTATATCATGATTGCTGAACACGTCTCAAATAAGTGATCCTTGTTTTTCAGCAAAATTGCGGACAAATTGGCATCGACATAATTATGCTGAAATTGATGCCGATGCTAAGGTAAAATTAAGTCGTGTATTATTGTGTATTACTTGCTTCGGGCATGGTAATAAAGCAGTTCTTTTCTTCTAGGCTGTTCAAACCGGGACACCTGTTTTTATCAAGGAATTAAAATCTAGGCATTTTCCCAGGTATATTTAGTGTCACAACATTTATTTTAAAATCCACGCATATTTTTGTTGTTGTACAATTCGTATTATAATTTATTTAGTGCTGATGACATTTTGCTTCTGATGAGGGGTCATCAACTGACTTTACCTTACTTGATTCAAAATGGTTTTGATCAACCTATCTTGATTGAAAGTGCTGATGGACTGGGGCTTATTGTTCCCCCACATACATTTTCTGTGGAAGACGTTATGCAATTTCTTGGTAAGGTCTTAGCAGTTTTCCGTCATTAACACAAATTAATTAATTATAGTTGTCTTTATCATTCTTTTTTTTTAGGTCCAAATTATGAAGTGGATGCAATTGATGTGACAAGACAGAATGACATACGCATGACTTTAAATGATTTGGTGCGCTATTATAATGGTCCTTCGAGATCCAGAGTCATCAATGTCATTAGTCTGGAATTCTCAAATACTTCGTAAGTAAAGCAGAAAATTCTGTTTTTGCTAATGTTTTAATCATGTTTGTCATCTAATTATAAAAAATATTTATTAAGTTCTGTTTGTGTATGAGAAAGATGATTTAACCGTGTAATAGCACTTCCTATATTGAAATATGATGAATCCGTAAATTGAAATTTGATATTCCTGTAATTTTTATAGCTTAGCACCTTTAGTCGAACCACCATATATTGTCAATAAATTGGATTGGATTCAGAACATGTGGCCAGAACAGTTGCCTGAAGATTGTCTCTATTCAAAACCTTACGTTCAGAAGTATTGTTTGATTGGAGTCCGTGATAGTTACACAGATTTCCATATTGACTTTGGTGGTACATCTGTCTGGTATCATGTATTAAGGGTAAGACAGATTTTCTCAAGGATCCAGGGTTTGAAAGGGGGTACTAATTTTGAAGAAAAAAAAATAACTTGTTTTTTTATTATTGGATAGGGCGAGAAAGTGTTTTTCTTGATTCGTCCAACACAGGCAAATTTGGCCTTATACAAAAGATGGATGGCATCGGCAAACAGAAGCGAAACATTTTTTGGGGATCAAGTTGATGCCTGCTATAGATGTACTGTGAAACAAGGGCACACGCTACTCATTCCCACGGCATGGATTCATGCAGTTTTAACTCCAGTTGATTCACTCGTTTTTGGAGGAAATTTTCTGCATTCTTTAAACGTTCCTCTCCAACTTCAGTAAGTATTTTATATGACTGTGGTAGATTTTTATAATTTAGTCCTGTAAATTAATAATTCATTTTCTATTTGTTATTAAGGGTGTATGATATTGAAAAACGTATCAAGACACCAGAAAAGTTTCGTTTTCCTTGGTTTGAAACGTGCAATTGGTATGCAGCTAAACATATTCTCGACGAGCTTAGCGGTAATAAATGTTCGATTTATTTTTAAGATAACATGTTGCGGTTTTATTTTTTAACATAATTTTTTTTTATTTAGAACAAAATGTTGGTGACCGGAAGCCGTTACCTTATTTGGTTCAAGGATCAAAGGCTCTGGTTTCTGCATTGAAAAGCTGGACACAAGATAAAGATGTTAATAACTTACCCAATCATATTATGCTGGCTTTTAAGTGGTGTTTCCAGCATTAATTAATGTATGCTTTCAATTGCTAACAGATTAAATCCCACAAAGATAAAATACCAGTGGCGCTCAATTGGGTAAAAATAATCAAAGATTTAGCCAAACAAGTACGACATGCAGAAGTAAGAGCTTTTAAATATTGATTTTCTGTGCTTTGGAGATAAATTTAGCATGTAAAAAGGGAATGCAAACTGTGAATGGTGAAGCTTTTTTTATTTTATAAATAAGTGGGGGAAATTTGTAACTTCTTTATTTCATTAATGTTTTTAACATGTTTTAGCATTTTGGGTGTTGGTGCCAACTTCTCAATTGTACCACAAGAATTGTGTGCGCATAAAAAAAACTGCAAATTTTAATAGATCACGTTATTTACAGAAAGCCCCTTTAAACAAGAAGCTGAAACTTCGCCAGCTACCTCCGAGAGATCGTAGAGGTCGTGGAATGCCGAAAGCTGAGGTGCTTATTTTAGTTTTCTGTTTACGTTTTGTGGTTGTCTTTTTTAATCGATATATTTTTTCGTCATGTCATCCCCAGGTTAAGGCGACTCCCATTGAGGATGTAGCACCTGTGAACCTAGTGATGGAGAAGCCTGCTTTGCAACATGTTTATGGCAAACCTGTGGTCAAGAACGAATCACCTTTGAATGATGCCCAAAAACCACTAAAGCTATGCATTTCCAAGTTCACTGCACTTGAAGAAATATCGAGTCCACCAAAAAAGCTAAAATTTCTGCCTGCCAAGTTACATTCTGCCCCTTTACCACAAAACACTCTAGCTGGAATTAATTATAAAATATCCAAAAGGTATAATAGAAAATTATTATTTGATTATTCGACAATCTTAATTAAAGTTTAAGATTTTCACTGTTTTGACGCTTTTTTTAATTCATTCAGTGAAACCGAAAAACTTCCGGAGACAACAACAAAGAAGGTTGACGAATCGGTATATGATTTTCACGATTCGGAGGATGATTCTCTTATCGTAGACGAAAGTCCGCCATCGCGACTTTCTCAGAGGAAAAATGGATCTCGAAAAATGATGGACTACGGACGTAAACAAGGATCTCTTAAATTGAAATTATCAAGTAAGAAATGTAACAATTATCTTCTGTATTTATTTTAGTTGATAATAACGTGTGGTCCTTAATATATAATTGCACATTGATTGCGCTTTTCTGGAATTTCTTATTTAAACTTAGAAAAACAATACAAACATGTAATTTTTTTTCAGTTAATGGAAAGTCTCCTCCTGTTGGTCAGTCATCAACAGCTGCAGTTGCTTCAGCTGATGTTGGAGATAACGAACCTCCGCTTTCGCCAAAATTAGGTGGTATTGAAGAGCTTTTGCTCGCAAGTGGATATGCCAATGTCGAAACGCCACCTGGTGCAAAACCGTTTGAGAAAAAGGTGGTTGAGGAGGAAGAATTGGACGATGATGAAGAAGAGGAAGTGGAGCTTCCTCCAGAAAATACTTCCATGTAATTACTCAGTTCTGCATGCTGCATTTTTTTTTGAATCCGTACATTTCTTAGCCCCCACTTTATTGCAGACCTGAAGAACCCGTGACCCCTGCCGTTGTGGATGATCCGTTTGTGGTGGCCGAAAGCGGCCGAGCTTCTCCATCGACTCAGGAAGCCATTCAAGGAATGCTATCAATGGGCAGGGCCGTGCAATTCTCGTCTGCCATGTCATCTCCACCCTCGTTAAGTGGAATTTCAGTTGGAGCCATGCCTGTTCCTCCCGCTGTTGCCAACTTGTCTCTCTCGAACTTGCGCATGGGGGCTCCGACGCCGAGGACAAACCCCAAGAGGAAGCGAAGAACAAAGTCGTATGCCTTGGAAATTTTAGAGGAAGAGGAGTTTTTGGACAACTGTCATCAGGATGCAGAATTTGGTAAGCATTTTTATGGCAGAATTCCTATAATGCATATTGCCGTTAAGAGTGGTGATTTAAAGTTAATCACTTATTGTTTTTGTAGTGTATCCCTCTCTTGAGGTTTTGGATGAAGATGGGCCAATTTTTAAAACTAGAGGCCGTGGAAGCAGTGATGAATCTTGGAATCCAAAAGGTATTATCATTTTTAGAGACAGCATTTTGTGTAGCTTAAGCGCTTTAAAATGCAGTGAACTAAATTTGCATATTGGATAATTTTGCAGCTCGATTGGTTCCAAATTTTCCCAAACCCGAGCGTCCGGTGAGAGAAGGTGTGCGTAAAGAAGCTGTTGAAAGCGGGTTAGCTGCAGCTGCAGCACGGTTGGCTCATTTACCTGTAAGTCATCATTGAACTTGGAAAAGGGATTTACGTGATTCATCCACACGGTAATGATACTTATCTTATCTATTTAAGCCACCTAAGAGGCCATATCATAAGAGGAAGGTGAAAACAAAAGTAAAACATCTGCCAGAGAAAGACGTTGAACCAAAACCAGGCACATCTTCACAGGATCCTAATATGTTCGATCCAATGGCCCCTTTAACACCTAAAGGTATTGGTCCTTTCAAAGGTAAATATATTGAATTCCAGCATTAAATTCATATGCATGTAGGGCACCAGATGTTTTACTCAACTAGTTTTATTAACCTTTTAGGAAAGAAAGCAAAAAAAGGTTTTGCAACGGCAAAACAACGTTTGGGTCGCATTCTCAAGATTCACAAAATGCTACATTGATACATAGCATTTGCTGATCATCTGTATATACTGTATATATAAGCATCCTGCATTTTTTTTAACCATCAAGTGTTTCTGTGGTGCATTCATTCTTACATGTCATATAGACAAAATTGGGTTAAAAAAATACTTCATTCTTACATTAAGCCATCTGACATTACATAACCTTATTTTCATCTCATTTATTTATTTCGTTATCAGTGCAGTAAACGTTTTATAAAGTTTATCTGATTGCAAACATTGATTGAAGTAATGTTGACTTTAATACAAATAACAATCCTTAATAAGAATTAGTGTAATTCCCAGACTTCCCTAAAAATCTGTATGTTTCGGACAATTCTCAACTTTGAAAAATGGATCGCAATCCTTTATAAATTTTAATTACTTTTTTTAACGTAAATTTTTACATATACATTATAATTCATAGGGATTGCATCATTTAGGTATGATCATTGGAAGTTTGAATACAAAATATTCAAAACTAAAAAATTCATAAAATTTGATTTGTCGAAGGTAGCCAACATAAATTTGAGTGTAACTTAATTTTGATAGTAAAAAAGGATTTTAAGGTCATTTGTTTGTGACAAATTGAGAGCATATTCTTTCATACAAACGTCAGCAGTCATAAATGAACTAATATATGCATTTTATTTCTGCTCAGAATTGCAGAACGTTAAACACAAAGTAAAATTTAGATAATATTGTTATGCCATTGGCATAACCAACCTATTCCTAGTAATTTATGTGGACTCAGACTCCGTCCCCTTTTCCGAAAAACTTCCCTTTTACCAGTGCCTCTAAGCCTTTCATATTTTTTGTCTATTTTCAAAATTAAAATATGAAAACCATATTAGATCACACAATAATATCAGTTTAATTACTACAGTATTCTGGACATTTTGATTTTAAATATTAAATTGCTAACTATTTACAGGGTGAGGCAGCATAACTTCCTTTTTTAAAAACGTAATAAAACCCATTGTATGAATCAGAAAATGTTTATTTTCTTCTTATAATGTAGGTACATCCATAAAGTTATTTTTACTGAGTTCCCCCATTCTCCAAACACTGAGCAAACCGATTTCTGGCGTTTGTCATTACTCTTGCCAGCATAGCAGGCGTTATGTTGGAAATTTCTTCCTGGATGTTGTTCTTCAAATCTTGTAGGGTCCTTGGACGGTTCACATAAACACGAGATTTCAAAAAAAACCCATAGAAAGAAATCACAAGGGTCAAATCAGGAGAGCGGGCCGGCCACTCTAAATCGCCCCTATTGAGATGAGGCTCTCTGGAAAGTGTTCCCTCAAAACAGCCAGAAATCGGTTTCTCAGTGTTTGGAGAATGGTGGACGTCAGCAACCTGATTTGATCTTTAAAACTCAGTAAAAATAACTTTATGGATGTACCTACATTATAAGAAGAAAATAAACATTTTCTGATTCATACAATGGGTTTTATTATGTTTTTAAAAAAGGAAGTTATGCTGCCCCACCCTGTATTAATAATTATCAGATAATGTGAAAACTTTCCAGATTTTGATTAATTACGTCATATACTGCATAATTATGTAAAAATGGTATATAGTGAGCAATTTTTTAATAAATAATAAAATCACTAAAAATGTCATTGTCAATTAAGTTATATCGCCATTTATTAATTTAAAGCAAGACTTAATTTAAATGCTCATTACCCTCTGGAGCAAGTCCTATATTTTCAAAAGCCATTTTCTCCATAACTTAAAAATAAATTAATGAAAAAAATTGCTCAAAATTCATCACACTTTGGAGCATCTGGCTATTTTTTAAAAGGTTTGAGAGGTAGTATCATTGCTTGGTCGCTAGAGGGCTGCACGTGTCCCAATCAACCCATCTTCAAAAAGCTTTTATTTACAAAATAACTGGAGGAAATACATTTAAAAAAAAATGCCAGCTGAATGCATCGCAATGATTTGAATATTGAACAGTTTTTTTCATTAATTTATTTTTATAAGTTATAGAAAATATGGCTTTTGAAAATTTAATATTGCAGTTATAGGGATATTGCTCCAGAGGGTAGTGAAATACATTAATTCCCAATTTTTGATTATAGTTACACATATATAGTTATCATATTACCAATTAACTTTTTAATTAAAAACACCATAGTTATCGATGCATTGTACATATATGTTACAGTATAATTTGGAATTTTATTATATTAATATATTAAATATGTATATAATATGTAAAAAATATGTATATAAAATTAAAAAAGTGGTTAATGCCAGGATTTTTGAATTAGAACATTTTTAGTAACACATGTAGTAACATCATAGATTAATCTATGGTAACATTATCATTAGTATGGTCATAGAGGGGGCTATGGTATGGTATAGGAAGGGCTCAGTTTACAGCCAATGAGATTCCCCGTGCTCTCACGTCAATCAAAAGTACTTCACCATTCAACTACTAGGGGATCTGGTGTCTATGGATTTCATGTATGTTGTTGGATTCACAGCCGATCGCTATGATGGATACCGTTAACCCTTTCTATCCATCGAATAGGGTAACTAACCAATGAGGAAGAGGTGCCCTGGTATCACGTGCTTAAGTCAAACCAATGAAAGCCAATCCTAGAGAGTGCGTGACGATGGCGACTTAAAAGATGGCTGCTGAGAAGGTTGTTGTTTTGGACTATGGTAAATGCCAAGCGATAAATCCCTTTCCAGAAATGGATACGGACGAACATGAACCGGAGAATGTGCAGGTAAATAACCGATGAAGTTAATTATCCATTGTTGACTTCGATATTGAAAGTCTTTTAGTTGTAAATAGCGTTCAAAAATGAAAGGGAACGCGGCTCCCGTGGCCCGAGCTTACGTTCTGATGATGGGGTTGCCGTGCATTATTTGGAATGATGATTGTATTAGAACACTTATTACATTATATTATTGATTGCATTTATTTATTGAGGACACGTAACGTTTGAAAAATAGCTGAAAATGATCCGTTATGGAACAGTTTTAATGCGCTGACTTAAAGCCCGGAATGAACGTATAGAAGTATATCACCTTGCGAGCTACAGTGTACATCAATATTAAACATGGTTAACATTCAATTTGGCTAAAAGAAAACACGAATATCCATCGCTATAAAACGCTGACAATATCGTTAGGTAAAAGTAAAAGCGATTGAACATTGGTATTTTACCGTTGAAAAAAAAATGAAAACAAAATTTTCTACTGTTGTGTTGGGAAGTTGGTAAACAGGGGTTGCTGTTGGGAGTTGTCTAAACTGGTGATTTGGGTTTGGCTGTTAATGGGGAATCTTATGTTATTAAATCTACTACGGCCACTGTTTCGAAGTAGTTTTTGGAATAAATCTTAACTTTATACAATTCCCAAAGTGACACTTTTTATTATAATATTACAAACTTTGTTAGTTGCGCCCTCTAGAACTGATTTATTCCCCTGGCAGCTGAGAACTGAATTAATTGAGCTCTTGCATGGGAGTAGTGTCAAGATGATATTGACAATTCTAAATTTAAAAATCAAAATTTCCACAAATAAAGTTGTGAGCTTGTTAGTCGTCGAATGGTCGAAATATGCTTTACGTTGTAATACATATTACGAGATAAATTTCCTAATAGCTATCACATTCAGAAAGTCACTATTTGTGATTGGAGAACTAGAAGTTAATTTACCAATTTATATCATTTTTGTATGCTATTTTTGATGGGATTTTTTATGATTTTATAACCTATATTTCACCAGTATTCTGCCAAGATTTCCTTCAGAAAAAATGCTGAATAGTCATGAAATTTACCAGAAAGCTAGGATGACAAATGTCAACCTGTTTGTTTAGCAAAAGCAGTTACATGTTAAGCCCGCTTCGCACCGCACGCGAATCACTGGCGACGCTGTGCGGTAGAGTGCGGTGGCGCCGGATATGACGT
>JAQGCC010001862.1:0-21015 GCA_034698905.1 Xestoiulus laeticollis | reverse complement strand
TCAACTTAATATTATTTTTCCTCTTTAAACTTTGAAAATGAAATGCATACCATGTTGGATTATGTAGGTGTATGGTTATCACGTTGATCCACTGATGTGTTTTATTTGTTTGTTTAATAATCAGTTCATTTACTTTGACATATGTTACAATTTTGCATTTTTTTATTTGCTAAGATGGTCAGGGAAATTATTTTTAAATCTGGAAAAGTCAGGGAAGTTTAAAATTTATTTCGTGGGGGAAATTCTGAACAAGGTTGGCTTAGTAATTATGCTTAGCTCCTTGATTTCAGGAGACCCGGGTTCAAACCCCGGTCGGCTATCCTGGTTGTGGTTTTTCGTGGTTTCAGCACATCCACCAGAAATATTAATAGCTTGAAACGCAGCTGAACATGTACTTAAAACTTAAATGGGGCGTAGTATCTTTTAGAGCTTAATGGTGGCCACATTATCCACTTGTTTCATTGAGTGACAACTCACTATTTAACCAACTCCTGATGTACGTACAAGATCAGTTCGTCGTCGCCAATTGAAAATGATTAATGGAGACGAGTATAATTATTTCATAACCTTAATTAATGCCTTTTTTCAATGACTGGCTGCGGTTGCCCATTACACGAAAATAATACCACTACAAAAACGCTGGTTCAAGGCTGCCTCCACTTAAGTCAGACTCATTTGGACTCATTTTCTAATTAGTACTGACTGTCAAGTGTCAAAAGAGACGGGCCACAGCATTATAGATTATGGTAAATCAGGTTTTATTTGGTCAACTATTTGTGAAGGTTACAAAGATCAAATTGATAGTAAAACTCTATTCGACAATCTGATAATGAAAGCCCATTAAAGACTTGTTATTGGAATGAGCATTGCCTAGAATGCTATGATAGGCTACATTTAAAAAAAATATATTTACTCGTTACCAACAATAATGGATATCTTCAAGAAATTGATAGAAATTCAATACCTCGGTTCATGAAAACAAACACTCAATATCAAAAGCCTTGTACAAACTTGGAATGATTGCTTCTTCAGCAAAATCGATGAGATATCAATGTAACCCCTTAACACCAAAGCATTTTTAGGAACTGACCATTTACGAGGGAAGGTTATAAAGTTATTACAATTAACATGGGGATTTTAATCACATTGGCAAAACTATGGTGTCCGAGCAAAGCCACACTACTGCCATTGATAGTGATACAAAATTACAAAAACGCCTCCAAGGAATTTTCATAAATCGCCACCAGAGCACCAATAGCAAGATGGCGCAGCACATGAGTGGTGACCACTGCAGTGTCGTCTTTGATGCTGGTCTGGCCGCTCTGGAAGCGTCGCCGCCACATAGCGACTGTCTCATATGATGGGGCATTGTCCCAGTAGACGGCCACCAACTCATCATGAATCTCCTTGGCATTGTTCTTTTTCAAATGCAGGAATCTTATCAAAGCTGTCAACTTTGCCAATGTACTGCGCCATCTTGCTATCGGTGCTCTGGCTGCGATTTACAGAAATTCATTGGAGGTCTTTTTGAATCGCCATCAATGGCAGGAATGTGGCTTTGCTCCGACACCAAAGTTTTGCCAATGCGATTGATATTTCATGTTGATTGTACAATGTAATAACTTTACGACGTACCTTCCCTCGTATAAGAACTTTCACGAAAGTGATCAAACATTTAAGCACATTTCTCAATAATGTCAAAACATTACAAAATCCTAAATGAAACTGACTTGCATAGTAACAACAGCTAACACAAAATATAAGAACTTATGGAAATACCAATGAAAGCCTTCATATAAAACATTTTCAGTATTGGATGTATAAGTTTAGGGATCTCAATTTAAACACCAGCGACCCAGAATCCGCAAATCACAAATCCGGTCTGCAAACATCATTCACCAGTTACCTCAGCGTGGCCTCCATGGTCCCCAACACCATTTTCCTGATGCTCAACACCATCCTGAGCCGGAGGTAGGTCCAAGATTGCTTTGGGCATGGTCCCAAACATTGCAATGCCTATTTGTTCCAATTCCTATAAGACTTTTGCTTATAGGATTCCGCTACGGATCAGGCTCGTCTTATCTCTCATCTTTGTCATCATTTTATTCATATTGACAGTCGTATTGGTGCAAGTTAACACGGACACTTGTAGGTGTCACTGTCCTACATCAGTATTCCAGAATTTCATGGAAGACTTCATCTTACAACTTATATTGTTTCCTAATTACAGGGCAAATGGGCTTTTTCGTGTTTACGCTAATCACTGTTGTCATCCTAAATTGTAAGTAATATGTACCTCTTTAGGTCGCAGTCTAGGCTTAAACTGATCGAACAAAGCCTCGATCCTACCATATAGTGCAGTTAAATGGTGTTTAAAAGGGACCGATCCAAGAAAAAAATTCAGGAAGTTTTTTTCTCAACAGTTCTATAGTCTAGCGTCTAAACCCTTTTGTCACGAAATGAAATTTAACATATGTATTTTGTATGAGAGTTTGTCTTTTTTAATATTGTATAAAGTGCTGTTTTTGATGAAATGCATAGTTTTCGAGAAATAAGAAAAAAATTGAGAAAATGTTGGTGTTTTTTGCGATTTTTTTCTGTGAAGACGACCTTTTTCGAAGTGGCAAACCATCACCTCTACATCATCACGTCTAATAACATTTAGAACCGTTGAGAAAAAAAACTTCCTGAATTTTTTCCAGGTTCAAACACCATTTGACTGTACTAATACTTTTTTTAATGAAAGATGGGAATTACATATAAGTAGGCCTAGGCTACTTAAAAATAATAAAAACACATTGAACTTGAAGTTTTAAAACAAAACTAAACACACAACAGAGCATTTAAAAGACGGAAAAATTCAATTTGAAGACAGATTTAATGATTGACAACTGACTGCAATTTTTTGCAAATATTATGACAATTACATGTATTTATAAAAAAAAAATGATAATTTCAAAAAGCTGTGAACTCCCAAAGTTATGGCTAACATGGATTATATCTGAAAACTGAGTTAAAATTTGGCCCAGATTTTAAGTTGTAAAAACATATTTAATGGACCACGACTAATCGTGGTACCATCTTTAACAGGTAATACGGCAGTGTTTCAAGGGGCTCTGTTTGGTCTCGGCAGCAAATTTCCTGGCAAGATAACACAGGCCATCATGAACGGCCAGGTAGGCCAAAGCCGGCATCAAATTGTAAACGACTGAAATGTTTGGTTCCTCATGCATGTTCCCTATGATAGGCACTAGGTGGGATTTTCGCCTCAGTGTCCAACATCTTGTCGATTTTGGGGGGCAGTTCACCCGTGGACAGCGCCTTTGGCTATTTCCTGGCAGCAGTCATAACCCTCATCGTATCTATAATAGCCTACTTGAACCTTAATCGATTTGTAAGTACACGCAGTCTCCCTTGTCGAGAGTTCTTACCCACTGCTCAAAATTGTGGACAAATTTTACATACGAATCTGTTTTTTTGCAGGAATATTATAAGTTCTACCAGGAAGAACAGACTGGTAAGTCCTAAATATTTTGAGATTGTATCCTCTTAATAATGACGTTATTGATGCACGATTAATTTCTAGTTCTATGAACGCTTTTCGATTGAAACTAACTTTCAAAAACTGATCACTTTTAGACCAATTCCCGATTTTTACAACGTCTGTTACCTTAAGGTGGTTATCCATCAAAGCAAACATAAAACAAAAACAGCAAACTGAAAAAAATGTTTGTCGGCAAACGTTTTGACATACTTTCCGACGAACATTGACAAACACGTCTTTCTATATTAAAACGGCGTCTGCTTATAATTTGACATTAAAGCTAGCAAACACCAACAAACGTTTGCTGGCCGGTGGAGACGCAAAATGTTTGTTCAAATTTTGTGTGTTTTTGTTTAATGTTTGCCATTGTTTGTTTTGGTGGATAACCACCTTTTGGGCCATTTTCTTTCTTTCGACACTTTAAAATTTGCGATTTTGTAAGTTGGCAAGACGTAAAGCGATGACATGAGTAGGAAATATAATATGGCAGCGAACTAAGTTACATTAAACACTGTACATGTATAACAAAAATATTTATCATCCAAAGTGCTGGGTCAACAGTAAAGAACGAAGGTTACTTATGAGCTTGTAATTACCAGCATTTTTTAAAAATAAATTTTATAGCAAATTACTGAAATTATGGTCCGTTTTAATCGCTGATACATGTATATTGAAAATGTTGTTCCGAGTGACATGTATAATTATGAAAAATGTTTATTACATTTTTTCCATAAAATTAATTTCACTTATCCTACCATTCTAACTCTAAAACTTCACAAAAAATATCCAGTTTCAATTGCAGACTAGAGTAATAAAGCTAAGAGTTACATACATGTACATAACGCTTTCCTTAAACATTTACGTAACTACAGTTTACGCAAGTTGAATTTGTAAATTACTTGTTTGTAATTTCATAAGGAACTGCAATATTTCTTATTATTATTAGAGAGAGTAAGCTGCACGAGCGATTACAATACGTTCACGATTAATTCGTCATCAACCGCAAACACGCATGCGTGGGTGCCAAAAGACGCATCGCCATTTGCTAAAAGACAGTTTATGACGCGTAAACGTATCGTAATCGATCGTGCAGCTTTATCTCGCTATTAACTGAGCGAGTCGTCTACTTGACTGTGATGACTGACAGAGACACAGCTGCGATTTTCCAACACGATCCTATCGTTTTTCAGGAGTCTAAAATATTCTATGAATGTTTTTAGATTAATTTTTATATAATCTATTACAACCTCTCAAAAAACAATTATTTAAAAAATAACTGGAGAAAATTCATTTTTAAAAAAATAGCCAGGTTTATGAACGAAAACATGTTGAATATTGAGCATTTGTTTTTTCATTAATGTATTTCTATTATTTATGAAGCTGGTCGATTTTGAAATTTTTAACATTTACAGGTATAGGGCTTACTCCAGAGGGTAATGAGCCTTAATTTCTCTTTTTTTATTTCTTGGAAAACAGGGATGGAGATGACGCCGGTGCAAGGGAACCGTTCTAAAACCGTGCCGATGTGGCATATCTTCAAGCAGGTAGTGTATTCAAGGGGTGGCTGCCACATTTGGATGCCATTTAAAGGTTTCTAACCTCACATGGGTGCTAAATTTACTGCTCGAATATTAGAATTATTGGCTTGTATGTAGTCAGAACGCCAAATAGCATTCCTATGAGAGTTCAATCTTGCTTAGGATACTAGCCAACTATTTAAAGATAACTTGCATTTTATTTAAACTATTTCAAAACATTGTCAAAGGATCTTGTTTTTGGTGTGTTGAATGTTTTTCCCTATTCTAATGGAGAACTAATTACTGGAAGGAGTTTCAGGGGTTTAGCACCTTCTTGCTTTAAGATAGTCCTATGGTAGCTTTGCATATTAAAACAATGCTAATAAGGGACGTTTCATATTTTGCAAAACCTTCATCATATTTGCATTTCCTAACAATGCTTTACTCTTCATTATTGCAGATCAAAGTGTATGCCCTGTCTGTATGTTTGGTATTCTTAGTGACTCTGTCGATCTTCCCAGGTGTCACTGTCCTGGTCTTGTCCACCGTAAAAGACGAAGGAGAGGAATGGAATAGTACGCAAATGCTGGCTACTTTTTAGCATTTTTATCAAAGTGCATCTGCAGTCTTGTAAAGTTTCACAATTCTGAACTGTCTGCTACTTCTCGTTTCCAGGAAAGTATTTTCTACCAGTGGGCTGCTTCCTGATTTATAACGTGGGTGACTACGTTGGGAGGATGGCAGCTGGATGGCATGGATTGGTAAGCTTTTGTGATTTCAGATTCTCGAGCATCTCTTATCAATAATATTAATGCTGAGATAAATTATTATTTATTACAGCCTAAGACAAAGATACCACTTCTGCCAATATTTTCTGCCGCCCGCATTGCTTTTATCCCCTTGTTGATGCTGTGCAACGCCCATCCTCGCAAGAACTCTGCCGTGGTTTTCAACCATGATGCTTACTTCATACTTTTCATGAGCCTGCTCTCCTTGTCAGGAGGGTATCTTGCCAGCGAGGCCATGATCCACGGGCCAAAGTAAGCTAGTTTATTTTTTACAAAATTAAAGGGCAAATCGAGATGCCACATGATTTATTCAACATAAATACATATTCTCTATTTTGTGGCATTGACTCTTTAAGATGGTTGCATACCAGAATAAGCCTTTTTTTCTAAATTATTTTTTTAATTAAATTTTGTAAACTGATAGGAACAAATGAAATGTATGAGGACCTAGGATAAATATACTATTACTTGTTTAAATTTTTTTTGTATATGTATAAATCAAGTCCCCCTGAAGTGAGCACTTTTTAAAAGTTATATAGGGCCCCCAATTTTTTTTTTTTATACAAATTACGAATCTGATGCGTTAAGAGCACAGTAAATTTTGTCCTAATTTTGACATAAATGCGAATAAAAAATAAAATTCTATATATAGTATACATTTAAAGTCACCTTTAACTTTTAAAAAGTCCTAAAGAATCCTAAAATTGAATCTAAAAAAGTCACAAGTGTTTGCCATCCTGTGCTACAATTTCTATATTTTCAAAGAAAATGACCTATACTATATGACCTATACTAATGACCTTCCTGGACTATATTACATTTCATGGAAATGTCCATGAAGTTTATAATTGTAGAGAGCTGGTAAACTTTACGGACATATTTCCATGAAATGTAATGTACATATATATTAAAACAAATAATAAGAATATTTATTCTAGGTCCTCATACATTCCATTTGTTCCTAACAGTTTCCAAAATTAAATCAAAAAATAATTTAGAAAAAAAAAGGTTTATTCTGGCATGCAATCCTCTTAAGACAGTTTTAAATTAAAATGTCTGTGCAACAATCTGGTTAACACAGCACAAATTATTAACATTAAAATGCGCGCATTTTGTCGCCCAACTTAATGATTTTTAATAATGACATCGATCTATCTTTTCTCTTAATAACAGGGTAGTCGAAGCCGAGCATCAAGAAGCGGCAGGCGGAATGATGGCCTTCTTTCTCGGCTTGGGTCTGATGCTTGGAGCAGGCTTATCCAACGGTTTTGTGCCCTTACTTTAAAGAAAGAGAATCTAACGTTTCTCACTCACCCCGAAAACGGCAGCCTCGAATGCAGCCCCTTCTCCAGTTGTCGTTGATGCGTTGGTACAGGTATCAATTTGGATGCTCAAGGAGGCTGCTTGTGCACAACAAAGTCAGCAAAGGAGGTTAAGCCTGCAAGCATATTATTCGTTGTGTTTCCATTGTTCCTATAGTTTCATCTTTTTTAAGCAGCTTCTGGAAGAAGAAGCAACATGTAAGCTTTTAGGGCTTTTGTTTGGAATGGGGTGACAGCACGATGAAATCGTGACTAGCAATCAACATCCTGCCCTGATTATAAAGATCAAACAAAACGACGCAATATATATTCTCTGAATAATGAGTAGTTTAAGCCCAAAACGTTTCCTAGCAGTGAGTTTCATAGACTTTAAGATCCGTAAATCGGCAATTTGATATGCCGAAAATGAGATCTGTTTACTTCTAAAGATGAAGATCACATGAAGAAATTTGTAGAGCTACACCGGTTGAATAAACGAGGTTTTTCTCGTTGAAAAACCCTCTTTTAACTGTTCTGTTTTTATTAAGAGTGGAATTAATTCTGAAACCCAGAAAGATGAATTAAATACCAAACATTTTTTGTGGAAATGCAGCAGGTCAAACCTAAAGATATTCAGAGTAATCCAGTGTACCAGCGATAAAAATAATAAATTAGTGTTGTAAACTTAGAGATAGGTTTCAATAAGTTATATCGATTTCATGGAAAGTTGGTTCAACTCTTAGTTTATTTATTACTACTTTATGCCAAAAATCACAGGGTTAATCGTACTTTAATGAGAAATTTGCATGTCTTGTGAACGTGCGGATTTTTCTAAGGTGTCTCGTTTTTATTGCGTGATCTACTGGTGCAGCCTAAAAAGATATTTTATGGAGAATACTTTTTATTTCGATATATTTTCTGCCATGAGATGCTCATTGCAGATGTCCTAACCATAATTTAAGTTCCTTAATAGACTAATCCATCGAAACTACATTTCAGTCATTATGCAAATTTTAGTTCATCTGTCAATAATTGTAGTATAGTTGCTGTTGCTCCATTGGTCATCTTACTTGTATATCAATCTAATCACATATTTCATACCAATGCATCTCAATGTGCCTGTAATCCAGTTTCATAATTTGCCAGATTGAAAGCATTTAAAAAGCAGTGCTATAATCTAACTACTTGTGTAAACCTTAGAATATTAATGGCAATTTGTGCAGAAGCATGTTTTCCCACAACTTTGATTCAGCAAAAGCATATGTCGGTGAACTGTACCAGCATACCGGCCCAAAGAAAAGTGCTTCCCGAATGTTAATTTTATTATTATTATTATAAATAGACGTGTACAAATTATCTTGTGGTTTTAAGATTACCACATTTCTTGTGTTGAATTTAAAGGATTCTAGATTCACACTAATAGTTGGCGCCATATCCCAAGTCAACCACATTGGAAATGGAGTGCAAAAGCAACATAATACTCAATAACAAATGCACTTTCAGCATCCCTTCAATTGTGTTTATATTCTTGTTGTATGTTTCCATGTCATTATTATTAGCATAAAATACATAATTTTTTTAGAACATTGCCTTAAGTTTATCATATGCAACTATAATTGGACAAACTTCTGGTTCAAATTTTCCTCTCATTTAATTGTGCAAGTTTGCTCTAGCATTTTGTAATATGAAAAGCTGCTCTCAAGTTCCTTAGTGCCAATAAATAAATCCAATAAGCAAACTATTCTTGGAAAATTAGATGTGCAGGTATAAGTTTTAGATGAATAGGCAGCCAGTTAGTGTCTGATTAAACCCTGTGAAGGCCTTAAGGGCCAGTCCACATGCAACGATTTGTTTGCCAATCAGGCATAAATACAGGCAAAAAAATTGTGTGGATTGAAGCATTTGCAAATCCAATTTGCCGCATTTTGTAAACATTAGCTGTCCACAAATATTTTGCACGTATTCGTGCCTGATTGGCAAACAAATCATTGGGTGTGGACCGGCCCCAAAGCAGTCAAAATCTCAGGGCCCACCAAATCAACACTTGATGACTAGCTCCGGCAATGTCTGGTATTGGGTCTTAGGCTAATTATATAGGGTGATCACGAAAAAAACATCCCAAAACTATGTCATGGTAATGGTTTCTGTTGCTGTGTGGAAATTTGGACAAACTTCTATTCATTTTGTTGAACAGGGGTCAAAATAAACAGCGAATATTACCGAAATATTCTTCTGCAACAAAAACTCCTTCCTGACATAAGACTATTTTCGGACATGTTCATCTTTCAACAAGATGATGCACCAGCGCATCGAGATCGACAAACAATCGAACCGCAACAAACGAGACGCCTGATTTCATTCCACCAACACTTTGGCCACCAAATAGTCCCGATTTAAATCCTGTTGACTACTCGATCTAGGGCATTATGGTGCACAAAATTTACCAATGGTGCAAACGACTGTAGGCGTGCATTTTCGCCAAAGGAGGTAACTTTTAACATATTCTAAAATAGGCAACTTGTGAGTCGAAATGTTGGCTAAAATTCATTGAATTTAGTCAAATATTAAACTTTTTATGGGTTGTTTTTTTCGTGATCACCCTGTATGTTGGTGACTCACAGGACTCGAAAGGAGGAGTCTTTGTCTCAGTCCTGAATGAGGCTTCAAACCAAAAATTTAGACGTACATATTAAAGCCTTGTGACGACAAAAAGAGAAATGGCTGCCGACCAATCAAAACACTGCATTTCACAATTCCATGAGAGTGAATCGAGGCACTTCATCCCAAGGCTTCACATAGTATGTACCCATTGAAACCAACGTGTTTCATTTAGACTTCCTTCCAGACTTCTCAGGACTGAGTCCTCATTTCGAGTCCTACGAGTTGGCTTAGGCAATTGCCTACATGCCTAATTAGTAATCCGGCACTGACTAGACCAAATTCTGTAATTTACCTTTGTATCACGATGATATTTCCGATTTCTCAAGCATGGGGCTAACATCAACCAGCCATTCCTCCACGTTAGGAATTTTCCCCTCCTCATCCCGGTAAAGGATTCCGCCCACACATTCCACCAGTCTCAGCCAGAAGTGCTGAAAAGTAAATGTGGGAAAAAATTTCATATGGACGTACATGCGCTCCCTCTACGTAAATCTTGATCACTGAACTCTTACCTGTGGCCAATCTTGCTTCAAGGCCTTATTGCATTTTTCTCGGAACGCATCAGGCGTGACTAATTCGATTGCGATGCATTTCTGGATGAGGCTCTCCAAAGCGACAAAGCTAGCCTGAATGACAGTTGCGTAAAGCAGGAACAGTTAGAAGGAAATCGAAATAGTTGGGAAATGGTTTAATTCTTATTTATTAAATTTAAAATTTAAGGGCCATTTTCATAAAAAAAACATGGTCGCTATGCCCCAAATCTATGAACACAATTTTTTTCCCCAGAATTTTATTTAGAAAATGCGTTGGGCTGGTCAAGAAATTTACCCATAGGAAAGGGGGTGTTTAGTTCAGCCTTAAATAGCACTTCTCACCTCAGACTTTTCAGACTTAAGCACATACTGCAAGTTCCTTGGACAGAGTATCGCCAGCAAAGGGTTGGCTACAAGGCTAGGATGCAAAACCCATAGCTTTGCAAAAGAATTTTCCAGGGCGTCCTCCAAACTTCCGGGATGACGGATGACTGCAATTTTAACCCCGCTATTAGCATTATTTCCTCAAGAAACTAAGAAATTTAATCGACCCTTTCTAAACCATTTTTTTGCATTTCAGGTTTAGGTTTAGGTTTAGGTCAGTCTTAAAAACTACGAAAGCTTCAGAAAAAGCACACACCTAATCCTATAGCCAAGTCCACCGTCAACTGAACCAGCATCTTGAAAGCCAAGGGGGTAAGGTCGCCTCGGCTTTCGATCACAGCTTGGATTGTACCCACGACGCCCATAACTTTATCGACTTCCGATTCGCTGAACTCTGTACCTGCATAAAGTCGCTTGAGAATTCCCTGGAATTAGTCATGGAATTGTTTTTAAATCCTTAAGCAAGATGCATTTATTCCTAACAAGGCTCATTCAATAAAGATGAACATTCAACAATGCACGCCGATTGGAGTTTCCTTTACGATTACACCTCATAAACCATGCACGGTTAGTTTAGGACGCGTAATCGTAAAGGAAACGCCAATCAACGTGCAGCCTAATAAAAAGTCCCTATTTTCAAAGACTTTTAACCATACCTTGGCAGTTATTAGAATCTCGGTCGGAGAAGGAACGTCCTCGTCATGTTTGGTGACAACGGGCATCTTCAATTCACCCTCATGAACGTTGTTGCAAACATTCTTCGAGTGCGAGTTTGGTTTTATGACTTTCTGAAATTCACTTAAAAGCTCCTTGTAGAACACATCTGAAGGAGGAAAATTATCAAATTTGGAAGGTTTGAATGATAAGCAAACAAATTGTTTTGGTCTTGTTTTGTCTATAAGGGGCTATCCATAAATGACGTCACACGATTTTGGCAAATTTCTGAACTCCCCCCATGTCACACTTAAGTCACAAAAAGTCAGACCCCCCCCCTCAAATATGACGTCACAAAGCTGTGACCCCCCCCCCCTTTTAAAACTAGTTATTGTCATTGTAATCTGTATGTAAAATGTGGCACTGCACTCTGATATTGCAGGAGAAAACATGTATTAAAAATAAGGCAATGGAAAACTGAAATTTGCAAAAATATTTTGATCAAACTTGTAATTTAAAGTATCGCATTTTGATTTTTTAATGTGACGTCACATTTCTTAACACCCTCTCCTTGTCACACATCATCACAAATGTGTGACTTCCATCAACGCCCAGTGCGTGAAGTCATTTATGGACGGCCCCCAAACAAGATTCCACATGCACCAAAAATGCATTTAAATATGCATGTTTTAATACATCACAAATTCTTCTAAATAATCAACTTAAAACTACAACAATAAAAAAATATGACAACACAAACCTGCGGTAATGTGAGTAGAGTTCCATTGAGACACTTTCTTCAGGACCTGCCTCTGAACTATCTTGCTGCAGACATTGGCAACTTCTGGCAATGTTTCGTCAGGGAGAAGTACGGGCACTGCTACATTCACACGTTTTGGGCAGTATCTATACGAAAAAGGACGCTTTTTAATAGCATATATTGATAAATCTCATGTTTCTCGACTTTTGGAACTCACTCTTTTGCAAACATCATCGTCTCGGTTTGCATTTCTTCGACCATGTCTTTTGACAACTGCATGATTTTCTTGGTGGCGGCCATCTTGACTTGCTGAGAGGCGTCAGTTATTTTGATGGATTCCCCGAGTTCGCAGATTTTCTTGGAGACCTTGGACCTGATGGATGTCACAATGCTCGTGCGCACGTGCTTGATTACGTTGGAAGAAATGCGGTCAATGACAAACTCCACTATCCTCCTCATGGACACGGGGTGGTTGCGGAAGAAATTCTCCTCCAGCTGCAAATGGAAATTACATGATGCATTTGTCCGCTCAAAATAGGTTATGTCGAGAATTTAATGATTGCCCACCTCCATTTGCTTCGAAGATGAATCTGCGGACAGGCTACGGTCAGCTGAAATAGGCTTGATTTTCCGAACAGTTCCTGCTCGACTGCAAATCCCCTTAGCAAACTCAGATAAAAGCGCCCTAAGTTCCGCTAGAAAATTATAGATATTTTAATTTGGAACTTTTCGTTAATCCGGCTACACACGAGGCAATTTCTTGCCTGAAATAAATTCCAGAAATAAAATTTCGTGGAATTTTGGCGTGTGTCGAAATTTCGAAATTTATTGCTTCACGTGTGTGGCAAAAAATTCAATTTGTTCTTCGAAATTTGGAGCGATTTATTTCGGCCAATAAATTGCTCCAAATTCCCAGACAATTTATTCCGTAGAACAAATTCAATTTTTTGCCACACACGTGAAGCACAATTTTCGAAATTCCCTATATCCCTATATCCTGCAGTTATCTCTTATATCGACAGCACTGATCGATACGTAAAATGGGAAATGTAATTTAGTGACATGCACATGATATTTTCCTGATTGTTGATTGGTCGGAAAACTGAAATAAATTTCCAGGCGAGATATTTTCATTTCGACACACGCCGAAATACCACGAAATTTTATTTCTAGAATTTATTTCAGGCAAGAAATTGCCTCATGTGTGGCCAGCTTTAGCCCCAGGCCACACTAGGCTGGAAACGTGCGTTTGGCTAGTTTCAAACAAGGCTTTTTAATTAAAAAAGAATTTTTGCGCAAGATATTAATGTGCAAATTTTATAATTCTAGAATTTAAATTTTAACTCGATGACCTGTTTGAGGCTAGCCAAGTGTGGCCTGGGGCTTAGACATACATTTTCTGCTAAAGTAATTCCTTTCATTTTTTTACGAAAGAAAATATATAGGAATATAGTGAAGCCGACTGTACGACTTATAAGGCTAGACAGGCAGAGACACGAAGGGCATTCTAGTTAAATAAATTGATATTCGTAAAAAATTCTAGATGGTAGAAAATGTTTTAAAAAAATACCTAGATACGGGCAGCAGGTGTAAATAATCGACTGGTCAACGATAGACAAACAATCCTGAAATGGTATTAAAACAACTTTATAATAGATACAGAAATATAGAAATGTAAAAATCTTTCAAACGATAGCTTACCAAGGCATTCGCAAACATCGGATTAAACGAATTATCCACTTGAGTCTTATCGGAATGCTCGTAAGTCTCCAATTCTTCAAATGACAAGGTTGGTAAAAAACCGATAACCTGCGACAAAAATGAATGCGGACAATTAAAAGCCCAGTTTATAAATCGCCTATAACAATTCCTAGGTATCATACCTCAAAAAGCCACCCGAGAAGCAGCACTACGAGAAGCTGGTTGTGAGAAAAATCTGGACGACCAATCGACAAGTTTTCAGATCTTAAGCGGATTTGTAAATGGCAACATAAATTTAGAATGGCAAGTTTGATTTAACCCGTAATCTATAGATATAGAGACTGACTTGTACAGAACAAATAGCATTTTTAGCGGCTGTTGATAACAGTTGAGATAAGGAGCAGCCGCGTCCATCATGCTGAGAAATTCCACAATCCATGGTATCACAAGTACAGTTCTTCTGGAATTGATTGCGCCATTCAAGTAAGCCGTGATGTCCAATGGTGGACAAGTCTGCGATGATAATTACAATCTTAAATTATTGGAACCACTATAATTAGGTTGCAAAATAATTGGGCTATTGTACAAATTCATCTCATCTGAGGCAATTTTCAGGAATGCGGGTCTGGCCCTGTGCCGGGGTCAGAGGACACGAGCGCGGGGGAACTGACCGGGCTCACGCATCCAGAAGGCAGGAGCCTTCCGGATTATGTACACGTGTACACATACATGTTTGCATTTGTGCACATACACGTTTGCATTTGTATACATGTACACGTACATGTTTGCATATGCACACGTACATGTTTCAATTAGTATACAAGTACACGTACATGTTTGTATTTGTATTCGTGCACATGTGCCTGTTTGCATTTGTATACACGTACAGCAAGAACTAATATTATTAAGTTCAGCATGTACACATGCTGTGGTCATGTGTACACAGCTGTACACATGTGTGTGGTCATAACTTTAGCTGAACTTCCATATAGCATATCCCTCCAAGTAGCACACCCTATGGTTCGGTTCCAAGCGGGTGCGCTATTCACAGGTACCACTGTATAAATAATGGCATGCAAGCTCACGTTAAACCGTAGCTGAATTTGCGATGACAACAGGCTTTCTGGAATTCGTTCGCTGGTTCGGTACGGTATAAATGTGATGAAGCCCAAAAATTTGGCGAGGAGGCGCATTGCAAACAAACAGGTTCTGAACTGCTCCCTTGCATCAGCATCCACGGCCTGCTTCTTCTCGTTCTCCCCTTCAGCCAGACTAAGTTGAAAGTTGTTCATCTGAAGCAGAAAACATCCTGCTAATCGAAAACAAAATTGGTGATGTTGAAATTCAAATTCAAGCCCAATTTACCTCATGGATTTTGGCTGTGATGCCGTCAATCAGATGCTGATTGAACAAGTGTGAACCTCCAGTGGAGATGAAAGTTTTGAAAAACTCTTGGTATCCCGGAAACGAAGGTAAAGGACAAGGTCCAGCAGACTTATAAGATGTAACAAATCGCTCCTGAAGACTTCATGCGAGAAAGTAAATTCATATGAAAATGAAAATTTATTCCAAAGTAATGAATTTGCGCAGAAACCTGCAATTCGATCATTACCGTTGAAATTTTTCTGGATTGGCTTGTTTAAGAGCTGTCAAAGGTTCTGGCCCAATCACAAGGTCGTTATCCTCATAGAGAGGATTTGCCTTGCACATCTGAGAAAAATCATGAAATTCTTAAGGCTGAACTAAACACCCCCTTTGCTATGGGGAAATTTCTTGACGAGCCCAGCGTCTTTACTAATTAAAATTCTGGGAGGAAAAAAATGGTAAAAATTCTGTTTTCAGAGATCATGTTTTTTCATGAAAATAGCTGGTTATTTTTTAAATTAATAAACTAGATTTTTTTTTAAATTTCACGGTTATATATGCGGTGCATCTGTGCCCTTGCTGGATAAATAATTCATGCTTTAAAATTAAAATACACACCATAACGGGTATAATAAATTTACTGTTCTCGTAACAAAATTCAAATTCCAAAAAATGCCTGTAGGCATCAAAGACTTACCTACGTGAGATACCCATAAAAATTATAATTTATTCTTATTTATTAAATTTAAAATTTAAGGGCCTTTTTATATAAAAAAAAAACGACCTCTGTGCCCTAGATCTCTGGAATTCTGGTATGCAACCCTGTTAATAGCAAGGTATCGGTAGTGATTTAGTCAGCCTATTTTACATACAGCAAGTAACTGGGCAATAAACAATCTCGCTAGATGACAGGATCCTGCAGCTTCCCCTCCGAAGACCAATGTTCGGATGCGCGGGCCCAAGGCAACCGATGTTGACCAGCCAGGTGTCCGATGATTAGTTTCCCACTCTCGCAATAACTCGTAAAACAGGTCCCTTTGGAGAAAAATGAAGAAAATGCAGGCTCGTGACAAATCCTCTTTCCTGAACGAAGCAATTCCGGAAAACATTTTTTACCTTTTCTTCCGAAAAGTGTGAAATTCCTGTTCACTGACAAAGTTGTTTCTATCATCGGTCTCTGGCTGAAATGCCACAGTTCCAATAGGCAGCATGCTGGCCTGCAAGTAGAAAATTAAAAACATGAGTGCTGACGTTAAATGCCTGTGCGATCGTTAAAATGAAATTAGTAAAGCAAAGTACACACCTCAATGTTTGCCTGGACCAGACTGGTTGCCACTTCCAAAAACTCCGAAAGTTGAGGAGAAAACATCTTCAGTCTAGGGTTTTCCAAGAGAAGACGGAGAGTGCCTTTGTCCAGCAGTTGGAGGAGTTTGCGTTGCAGCCACAGTAGCTGAACCGCAAAATGCACGCAGTTCGAAGGGCAGCAGAAAAATTGCTGGCCGCCTGTAAAAGATGACATCAAAACAGGCCGAAAACAAGAGATTGATCTATCACATGCTGGAACTCGCTTTAGCCATAACTACCTGATTCAAATGGAATATCATGGCCAATTTTCCCCTGCACTGTCAACAGTTGGATGACAAAATGTAGCTCAACCACTAGTCCCGGAGCAAGGTTTTCTAATATCAAGAAATACAAACTAATTAAAACCCTGTTTCTCAATTAAATGGTGTCTCTAAAAACGAACAAAAGTTGTTCAAAAATTTACAATCAACTTTTACAATCTTTTGAGTAAAATATTCTAGCTGCAACACATAGGTATATTAAGGCTGAACTAAACACTTCCTTTCCTCTGGGTACATTTCTTGATGCACCCTGCGCATTTTCTAAATATATGTTTTTTAAAATATTTTTTACAAAAAATTTATCAATTTTAAAAATAACCAGACATTTTCATAAAAAACATGGTCTCTGTGCACTAGATCTATGAGCAAAGTGTTTTTACCAATTTTTTTCACAGAATTTTATTTAGAAAATGCACTGGGCTCGTCAAGAAATTTACCCATAGGAAAGGGGGTGTTAGTTCAGCCTTAAAGGTCAATTTTCTGTATGTCTTCATATTAAAAAATTAAAAAAATCACGAGTTATCAAACATAGTTTCTCAAATATTATCTTTAAATTTGGTAAGGTAAAACATATTAGAAAGTTCCTTTTTGGGAATTTTTTTAAAATATATTTATGTACATCGCATGTATTTAGAGCCAGAAACAAATTTTCCAAACTACAGACTAACGTCTAACCATTTATGCAGCCTGAGTAAATCTGAGACAAAATGCCGAGCTGGTTCCCATATTTAACTTCGCTGGGATGCACGACAGGCAACTCGGCATCTAATGTCGGGTTGATATTGGTCAGTGAGCACTCGTTAGATGGCGACTCTTCGAATAGAAAGGTTTCTTTCTGTTCGGGTGTGCGAAAGAATTGCAATCGTTTCTCTCGTTCTTCTCTAAATGAAGAAATGGGAAAAATACAAAAATCAGTTTTGGCAGCCTAGCAAAGTGTAAAATCAGAATTACTAAATTCCTACTTCAAAAGTTCTCGCTCCAAATGAAGATTACTAGAAATGGCGCTTGTGAAGGATTTATCCCAGACAGTGCTTATGCTTCCAAGATCATTGTCAGCCACAGGAGGTACAGGAGTTGCACCTGGCAAGCAAGATTTACGATGCGTAACTGGTGTTGGGGTAATGCGACGAGCGTTTTGGTTTTTTTTGCTGGAAAATTAAAATAAATTTACAACTGAATAGTCCGACCAAGATTTGATTAACCCTTTAACTCCCATGTTGCCATTATGGAATTTTTTAGAATATCCTATAGCCATATAGCAACATGGGAATTATAGGGTTAATAAACATACAGCATTTGCTAATTGGCACAAAAGATGCAAAGCAGCAATGCATATATTTGATCTTTTTTTAAATAACCAGAGAAATCGTAAATTTTAAACATAAAATTGCGACGATAAATTGCACGTAGTAGACACCAGGAGGCAGCAAGACCATGCAAAACACCAGCGAAATTTAAAAAAAATCTAGGTGCTTATCTGTTAATTCACCGCCATGCAATAGTCTGTTTCGGCGTTCCATACCAGATTAGCTATGCCCCGCCCCTAATCCAAACTAACCTATCCGGTGCCAAATGTTTCGTACCGAATAGGTTAGGATAGGTTAGTTTGGGTTAGGCAGCGCCGCAGGCCGGCGTCTCCTGTGATATCCCTAGCGTGGCGGTGAATTAACCGATAAGAACCAAAATCTAGTTTATTAATTTTAAAAACAACTAGACATTTTTATAAAAAAACAATCTCTGTGTGCTAGATCTATGAAAACAGAATTTTTACCAATTTATTTTTCCCAGAATTTTAATTAGAAAAGACGCTAGGCTCGTCAAGATATTTGCTCATAGGAAAGTGGGTGTTTAGCTGATTTTAACTCAATTTTAACAAAGTTTACACATCTGTCCATCAAAACTGCAAAACTGCAAGATATTTATTTTAATAAGAATTGCTGAAAATTTGAGAAATTAGTCGAACCAAATTACCCTGCAGGTATGACTCCGACAGGAGGGAACGCCTCTTGGTCATTCAGATTGAACACGTTTTCCTTGGCAGAGGCTTCCGGTTTCTGCCAACCTTTTTTCCGCTGAACCGGTGAATCCCTGCTTGTGATGAATTGACCAAGGCTCAATTTCTGCTGAGATTTTTGGTCAGGCCAGGTTCTGTTATGAGACTTGCGGCCATCACCATCATGTGATGGGCTCTGCCTCGGTTTACGCCTCGTCCTCTGCTCAAAGCGATCATGTGGCGTGTTTAATGAAACATGCTGAGGAGACTCCGCGATTCCAAAATTAAGCTTAGTTTTGATGTCCGGAGAAATATTATTGGCAGTGGAAACCTGGGGTCGAGCATGGCCAGATTTTGTTGCTTTTCGAGGAGTGAGGCCACTGTGCTGCAAGTCCAAGATGTGAGGTGTTGCTTGCTCCCGAAGGTATCCAAGAAAGTACGGTACAAATTCTGGCTGAAGCTCGGACAAGGCTGATAACACAGCTGGAGTCTCATCCTGCAAATAATATAGAATTTTTCAAAGCTCTCAATTTGAAGAAAAATTCCAAGTCAGACTGGCAATTTCGAAACAAAACGGTATTTACTTAAACTCTACATAATTTACTTGCTCAGGTTGGAAGGTATAAGCTTGCAAATCAGGAATGAACAACTGTCCGGTTACACCATTAATAGTAAGTAACTACTATAGCTTATTTATGTGGATATATTTTATTATGTTAACAATTATAGTTATTGTGAGTTAAGAGGGTTGCATACCAGAAAGTATTTTTTTTTAAATTATTTTTTTATTTCATAATTTTGGAAACTGATAGGAACAAATGAAATGTACGATAGCTTAGCATAAATATTCTATTATTTGTTTGAATTTTTTGTTTAAATATATATATATATATATATATATATATTACATTTTATGGAAATATGTCCTTAAAGTTTACCAGACCTTCTACAATTATAAACTTTACGGACATATTTCCATGAAATATAATATAGGCCTACATATACATAAACAAAAAATTTTAACAAGTAATAGAATATTTATGCCAGGTCCTCGTACATTTCATTTGTTCTATCAGTTTCCAAAATCAAATTAAAAAATATTAAAAAAAGGCTTATTTTGATATGCAACCCTTTTAGTCATATACAACTGCATAATTCTGAATTGTCAAAAATGTGCAACATTGATGTTCGTGTGATACAGATTTGCTTCAAATTCATGTAAGCAACATTAATATACTACAGTACTTCAGTAATAATAAACTCAGATGGAATTAGGTGATAGTAAATAACATAATCGACCTATTCAAGTGATTTATTTTAGGTTACTATAATTACCCTGATTACCATATTTTTATGCATGATGTGTAATTGTACCAAGGTGGATTGTACATAGAGGTAAATCCGTAAAATTATTACATTATTGTCAAGTAGTTTAGGTTTATTGCATTTACTAGTGCGGTTTTGAAAATTATAATTGTTTTGTTACAGTTGTACGCAATTCTACAGAACATCCCGCACTTCTAATACTGGTGTTAATGTCCAACTTGAACGGGAACTGTATAAATATTCACTTTATCTGATTCGATATTCTAAACATCAAATGTCAGTCGTGTCATATGCCAATATGGGCACACGTGCTCATTAATAGCATGGTCTTCGCTCCATATGCTGATATGAGTCTACATAGAATCATTTAGCACATTTTCTAAGAAATGACAAACTAATTTACCTTTGGAAGTTTGTTGCACAGCCACGAAATAAAAACTTGAGATTGAATTTGCCCGGTGAGCACAAGTTCCAAAAGCGCAGCCATATTTGAACTTTGCATTTTGCAATGTTGTAAAAGCAGACGCATTCTACGGAAGCTCTTTCGGTCCAGCTGCTGAAATCTCGTGGGATGTACATGTATTGCAGGATTGCTATAAAACACCCGCGAAATTTAAAAAGTGATTTTTATTTATTTGTTTAAAATACATGTATATCCGGACATTTTAAGGAAAAAAAAAAGATTCTCTACGCCCTAGATAAATAATCAAGAGAATTTTTTTTTAATTTATCATTTTCTAAAGTTTCAATATAGGCACACATCAGTATTAGATTTTTCTCCCGATAATTAAGGGGGAACGAAACACCCCGTTTCCTATGGGGAAAGCTCTCAACCAAGTCAGCGACTTGTGTAATTAAAATTT
>JAQGCC010001861.1:0-21017 GCA_034698905.1 Xestoiulus laeticollis | reverse complement strand
TATCGTTCTACGGTTACCATGGTTTCATTCTATCGTTCTACAGTTACCATGGTTTCTTTATATCGTTCTACGGTTGCCATGGTTTCATTCTATCGTTCTACGGTTGCCATGGTTTCATTCCATCATTCTATGGTTGCCATGGTTTCATTATATCGTTCTACAGTTGTCATGATTTCATTCTACCGTTCTACGGTTGCCATATGGTTTCGTTTTATATCGTTCTAAGTGCATGGTTTTAGTAGATGAAATATAGTTTCTTAGAAACTTAATAAAATTTAGCAAAAAATCAAAGCAGGTTTTTGAAAATCACTGCAGATAAAAAATGTTTAATTAAGTCCTCGAAATTAGATGCAATGATAAAAAATAAGAGATAAAAATTATTTTTATATTTTAATAATTAAGACATATAAAAAACATATTTTTATGATAATAGCTTATTTTTGACATTAAATTTAAGAAATTTTTATAAAAATCTTAAGAGTCAACAACAATGACAATATTTATTACAATAACAACACCAGTAATAAATTAAACACTATCACAACATGACATGAGATGTTGAAATTGAGTAATTCATGAAACTGCAAAACTTTTGTAATCTTAAATGTTTCTTCTTTATATTCTGCTTGTAAGATAGACCTCACTTCCGTTTTGGCAAATTAATCCCCAGATTTTATGGAAAGCTAAATCCTTGGCTATAAAATGGAGACTATGGTCACGTGCCCTTCCTTTTGGGGATTAAGTGAGAGTGACCATTGGTCAGTTCGGTGCAAACCTAATTTTGTCCTTTTGCTTTTTACGATGTCAGCAAAAGTCATTAATCCGAGATTATGACCTCAAAACGGCCGTTTCGACTCATATTTACAGCGAAATATGACACGAGCGTGAAAAACAACGACCTATTATGACACACACAGATTTTAATCACAAAAATCAGAAATAACAAATTAAAAAGATGACGAATTCAAAATCAACAATTTTTGTTCATATAAACACTGGATTTGTGGAGAAAAATGTTCAAACTTGTAGCTATTTTTTTATAAAAGATTTTGAGAATTTTGAGATTTCGAGTGTTTTTTGAAAACCTATTTATACAATATGATTTACAAATGATATAAAAATGAGTTTCAAATGATATAAAAATAAGTTTGAAATGATATAAAAATGATTTTTAAATGATATAAAAGTGAGCTTCAAATTATATAAAAATGAGTTACAAATGATATAAAAATGAGTTTCAAATGATATAAAATGATATTATAAATACATAATATGATATAAATGATTTTGTTAAATTTCGTATAAAAATGATATTTTAAATATAAAATGTTATGAATTAATTTTACAAATGAATAAATGATTTTCTTAAATTGTTGATTTCAAGAAATTGTAATTGAATGTGTAATTTGGCTAAAAACTGAATTATAAATTGAAGTTATTATTTTTAAAAATGTGTAAAGCTTGAATTATATTTTTGTAAATGATTTTAAAATTCGACATTTGATAAAGGTTTTTAAGATTTAAAATTTTTTTAAATGATTTAAGTCTATAAAATAAATGATTTTAACATGCTATTAATAGCAATTTGATATTAAATTTTAAAAATATCTCATTCAAACCTGTTCCTACTTTTTGTACATTTTTGTCTTTGAAATTAAATTGTTGAAATGTAATCTTAAATAATGAATCTTATAGCAAAAGTATTTAATGTAGAAAAGGTCATTGGGTGTATAAAATAAGCCTAATTCATTGTCTAGCCTATTTTTTTGCTTTCTTTTAAATGAACATCTTAGAGAATGTTATTTTGAGGAAGACTGACCATTGGTCAAATCCATTAAACCAATGGGAGAAAATAAGCAACCATTAATTCCAGATGACAAAATGAACAAAAGAAAGCAGTAAAAAAAAGCACACTTTATGTACTCATTTTTACAAATGAAATACAAGATAGAAATATAAAAAATATATTTGGGATTCAACTATTTAACTCATGTAGGATGTGCAAATTTTACACAAAATTAGGGAACATGTAATTTTTTTTTTGATAATGGTGTTCATTATTTACTAATAGCAAATAATGAGCATACATATTTATATAAATCACAAAAAAGCAAAGCATGATTTAAAACTATTTTTTTTTTCTACATTTTATAAAAATAAAATTTTTTTTTGGTAAATTACGAATTTTTGATACAAGGTGTTTATTATTAGCATTTTTGAAAATTAGTATATTTCTAAATTGTCTCATGTCATTTTTACAATAACTTTTTTTTCATAAATACATATAATTTTGAAATTTTATTTTGTGTCAAAATTTTAAATATTTTGGTATATTTCCAATCAAAAGTGGGTAATTGAAATGTTCATTAAATCCATTTTATAAATGTTTAAATATTAATAAATATGTTTTTATTATTAAACGTCAAATAGTGTTGCATTGTGGGATTGCTGTTGGCATCTCTGAAAAATAAAAAAATGGCAAATTGCCATTTTTTCAAATTTGCAAGACATGTTTTTTGAGCCAGAAACGTCCTTCATTTTTGATTATTTAAGCTTTTTATTTCGTCAATAACACGACTAGAGCAGTTGTATATGAAAGGGAATTTTTTATAACGATATAGAAAAAGGCAATAAAGCTGAATCGAAAGAAAATCATCTTCTTCCTCTCATCTTTTTCATCTTTTCTTTCTTTATTTCCTATATTTTTTTACTCGTTTTTTGATAAATATAATAAGGAATGATATATAAATACTCACAGGCTTAACTATTTTTATGAAAAAAACTCTTTATCTGTCTTCGCTGAAATTTTTCACCTACTGCAATATTTATACCTAAATTAATTTCAACATTTTTACGTTCAATATTTGATCAAATTCTCCTACTCCAACTTTTTTGGGAAAATAAAATGTCAGTTTTTTATTATGAATCGAATTTGAATGTATACAAATGTATATAAAATAGGATGAGATACGAATTAATTGAATTAAGATTTGTAAAACTATTTTCTACTTTAATTTAATTTGTTTCATATTTGCCCAAAAAAAATTTGAATTTAAAAAATTGATCCTGAATTTTAGGAAGTATTTTTTCTAATATTAAAATAATTGGTGATTATGATTAATGCTTAATTAATTATGCTTAATGATTATGCTTAATGATTTTACAAATCTGATCTTAATCCTTAAATCAATTTATATCATAATTTTTACACACATCAAGGTTCAAATCAATTCTCTATAAAAATGCCAATTTCATTTATTCAAATTAGATTAAACATATGAATTTTATCAAATATTACACTAAAAATATGGGCATTAATCTAAGTATAAATCTGAATTATTTTTCAAATAATATCTCAGGAAATGTATCTTACATAATATAAAATGATGTAAAGAATAGCAAACCCAATTTTTTCAGGAATGTTAAAATAAGAAAAAGATGAAAAATCTTCCATCTTCTTTAAATCTGTTTTAAAATCTTCACTATAAAAAATAATGGCACGTTAAAGTGAATGAGGGGAAACCCCTTTCTGTAGAAAATCTAGGTTTTATTACATTTTTTCTTTATGGTGAGAGTATTAAGAGGATTTGACCACGTCCGCCCTTCGCAGTAAAAAAAAAACGAAATGTCCAGTTTCGTGATTTCGTAAGAATTTATTACAATTATTAAAAGTTAATGGCACGTATGAAAATGCTTCATCTTTTCGTCTTTTACTATTTTGACGTTTGTTTGATCTGAAAATGTTAAAAAATGGTTTTATTTCATCCACATCTGCTTTAAAATTGTTTTTAGCACCCCCATCTTGTAAAATGGGATATTCCCTTAGCCTTAATGAGGAGGGCTTTAAACTATAGCCTTTTATTAAGGGTAGGCAGGAAGTGCAAAAATGAGACCCTTGTAAAGAGGCTAATGGATTATTACATTATTACTCAGAGGGGTGGAATGGCTTTGCAATTTTAATTTCAAGATTAAACATAATTGATTAAACTAATTCCAAACGATTTTGAATAGATTAGTTTTAAATGTACTAGTAGGTTGTTTTATAAAATTGTGATTTAGTTATATATTGCTTTTAAATCCAATCTGTAAATATCATAGCAATTATATTTTAAAAATATACAGTGGAACCTCGATTTCATGAACTAATTGGGACCAGTGGTGGTTCATAAATTCAAAAATTGCAATTAATCGATGTTGAAATTAAAATATTAGTAGTTTGTAGATTTTAAACAGCACAAAAATTGGTTGAATCCCAAAATTAACTTTATTTCAAAAGTGGGTCACAGAAGGAGTTTTGGGGTCTTTATGTTGTTCCATGACATTTTGTCACCGAAACATCATTGCGCGATGTCCTCGTGCGTCATATGATCTCAATTCAAATCATAGACGCGGACTTAACGTAGTGAAGTCTTTAAAAATATAAATATATAACGTAGGCTTAAATAATGTAATTTTTCATTTACGTTGTTTACTTTTTTAACCTCGAAATATATAAAACCTAACGTAACCTATTTAATTCAACTCAGTACCCTACAGTCTGCAAACAAATGCCATGTGGTAGGGGGGTATCATACCCATTTTCAGGACAATTCTCCTTCGTCAGTAGCGACTAACCCATCATCATTGTTAAATTGAATTTGAAATGAGTTTACGCTATCACTAGGAATACTATTCCATCGTCTAATCGCATGCGAAATGAAGGACCAATAGTAAGCGTCCGTTTCGGCATGAAGCTCGGTCAATGGTTTTGAATGATTACGTCTACTTCTAAAATGATTATTCGGCACATAAATACTAGAAACAAAATGTGAATTATCTGGAAGATAAAAATTATAATACAGGCACATAGATAAGATTCCGCGTCTGCTTCTCAATGATTCCCAATTTAGAGAGTGAAGCATTTCTGTTACACTCGCGGAATGCTGGTAGCTGCCCTTAACAAATCCGGTTTTAAAAATCCCTTTTTAAAAATCCGGCTTTAGAAATCCGGCTGCCCTTTCATTGGAGCATTTTCACATCCTGAATCTTAGTTATCCGATTAGGATTCCAGATGCAGGGGCAATATTCCAACATGAGGCGAAACAGAGTCGCGTAGTCAGTTTACGCTACATTTTCCGGACATTCGTGAAATATGCGTCGGACAAATCTCAATCTTTGGTTCGCTGCCCCGATAATCTTGGTTAAATGATGATTTCAAGAAAGTTTATCAGAAATGTAAACTCCCAGATATTTGGTAGTATTAACGACGGCAAAAATATGTTACATGCGGAGGTGTCGCGTATTGATTATCACGCTACAATATGTCGCTGCAGTCACTACAGGTGATCCTTTGATGACATCAAAAAGGTGAAAAAATAAGGAATAGAAATCATATCTAATTTTTTGAAATGTCATCGCTTATGGTTTCTTCATTTTCTTGTAACGTGTTTCGAAGAAGTAGCGTATCGTGAGACATGGTCACATTTGTGATCACATATGCAACGACATGTGTTATTGGATTATTATTTTTGTCCCATCGCTACATATTTTATACGAAGTAAATCAATTTTTCATGTTTTATATTATGATTTAACTTACCCTATGGCACATTTGTGTTGGTTTTATAGATTTGCATGTGCTAATATGTATAAATTAATCTAAAATAATATTATGGAAATTGAATTTTCAACAAAATGTGTTTTATGAATTTTGAATTATAAAAATTGAATTATGGATTTTGAATTATGAATTTTGAATTATGAATTCAAAATGCTTTTAAACAGTTAGTGCTTTTATAAAGTTTGTAAGATTTGTGGGAAATGCCTATTTATATAAAATAAGATAAGAATACTATTTATTATTAAAATTTGATTTTTTCATTATTAAAATAATAATAAATAAAATTTAATATAATATTATCTCTTATCATATTTTTCATTTCATATTACAATGTTTAAATTTAACTTTTTCTGCAATGACATTTTTTTTTGTTTTTTCGATTTTTTGTATTTTGTTTTTTTGTTTTTTGTTATCTGTTTTTTATAAGTTTTTTGTTTAGTTTGTTTTTAATAAGTTTATTGTTAGTTTGTTTTTATTATTTTTTACTAACAAAAGCATTTTAAATTATAAAAAATTGGAATTATGGATTTTGAATTATGAATTTTGAATTATGAAATTAACATGCTTTTAAACAGTTAGTGCTTTTATAAAGTTTGTAAGATTTGTGGGAAATGCCTATTTATATAAAATAAGATAAGAATGCTATTTATTATTAAAATTTGATTATTTGATTATTAAAATTATAATAAATAAAATTTAATAAAATATTATTTTTTATCATAGTACATGTTCTTATTACAATGTTTAAATTTAACTTTCTCTGCAATGACATTTTTTTTTTTTTTTTTATAAGTTTATTGTTTGTTTTTATTATTTTTAAGTAACAAAAGCATTATATTTTCTGATGTACATATTGCTTATTTTTCTTCATATTATTTTTAATGTCCTTTTTTTCCATCAAACTTTCAGACATAATACAGACAAGTCTGACATTAATCCAAACCAATCACCTTAATGCAACATTTTTGTTGTTTTTTATACTAAGTTTTTTAAATGTTATTTTTTCCTTAACAGTATCCCACATGAAATAATAATGAAGAAAAAAAAATATATATATATATATAAAAAATCTTTATGAGTATACATCGTGTCGTTGCAGGATGCTAATTTTTAATGGCTGTTCTTTAATCTAAGAGCCTCATTTGCATAAAAGGTACTCTAATGCATAATTTATAATACGAGGCTTTTACGCTTATGGGGAAAAAGTGGATTATACAGGGTGGCTTTTATTCACTTTTCATTGCCAAAATTACTTTGTTTTGGGATTTAATTAAAAATCTCCTGCTTTTTTTTTGCATGCATCGTTTGCATTTTCATTCACATATTAATTAAATGTCTCATACGATTTTATCTGGAATTTATCTTATGGAAATTAATTTTTACTACCTTAAACATATTTTATAGAATTTTAAGGGGATGGGAAATTATGTTTGTAATATGGTAAAATTTCTTAATTTTGATAGCTTTTATGATTTTGTTGTTCATGACAATCAAAAATTAGTGTTTTTTATATCAGTAACATGTAGTATTTTAATATTTACATTACATCTTAAAAGTATTTTAAAATTACTGATTTTTATAATTCTGGACTTTATTTTGTAATTTTTCTTAAAGAGGACATAAGAAAAATGCAATATAAGAAAAGGTCGATAAAACGTTATCACATGAAAGAAAATATAAGGTGCAAAAAAAAGTTTAGAAAAAAAGCCAAAAATGTTTTGGATTTAACGCATCAAGTAATTTAAGCCTCGTATTAAAGTAGAAAAACAAAAAAATAAGCTAAAAAAAAAGCTGAAATCCAAAAAATAAGCCGAAAATCCGTGAAAAAAAGTTGAGTATGTTATAGATGTGATAAAAGAGACATTGAACAATGACAAAATGTTGACAAAATGACATTTAACCTTATTGAAATGACATAAAATTGACATTTTGTAATAAAAAATGCTTATGGAGAGATTTTGTAATCACCCTGTGTAATAAAGGCTGAAATTGCATTTCTTGTATTTCAACTCCTAATTTTCACATTTTTGTGTGGGTTTCTCGTGTTTTTATATAAAAATAGAGGCTAAGCTTACTTTCTGACATTTATACATGAAAAAAGAGCACAAAATAACGTTTTGTAATTAAAAAAATGCTTATGGAAAGATTTTGTAATCACCCTGTATAATAAAGGCTGAAATTGCATTTCTTGTATTTCCACTCCTAATTTTCACATTTTTGTGTGGGTTTCGCGTGTTTTTATATAAAAATAGAGGCTAAGCTTACTTTCTGACATTTATACTTGAAAAAAGAGCAAATGATAGTTTCCTGACAAGGATTTAGTCGAAATTTATGACATAAAATGACCAGACTTAAGCCTACTTTTTTTTATCCCCTTCCCCCAAAATGGACAAAACAACAAAAAACAAGAAATTGTCATGTGGCCAAAATAAGAAAAATGGGATATAAACCCTAATTAATCTATAAATATCTCATTTCGACCCAATTTCATAACAAACCAATGGAAAAAAAAACAAGGGGAAATCCCATAAAATGACAGACGAATTTTGTAAGAAACTATCGTTTTCCCAATTGTACAAAAAGTGCATGAGGTATAAATGATGCAAATGTGAAAATCGACCCAAATTGACGTTAATAAAAGTTGGCGATATAATTGCTTTACGTTCTATGTATAATTTCAAATTATACAGCATTCTATCTATATATAACTATCCTCGTGTGCATTCTGGTAAAATCGATGTTCAAACCGCAAAATGATGTAATTAAAAGGAGAAAAAGAGGAGAAAAAAAAAAAATAGCCATGGAAAATGGTGGAAAAAAGGCAAAAAAAGGCAAAAAGCCAATTGAGTCAAAAAAACAACTGTTTTAAAAAACACAAAAAAAAGGGGAAAATAAAAGGGAATTTGTTGCAAATGTTTCAAACCACATTCCTTTTCCTACTTTAAAACCGACAATAAAATCCATTAGGGTTAGCTAATGATTTTCATGGAGATATAAAAGACAAAAATATATAGTCGAATTAAAGGGGAAAAAAATTCACAAAATTTTCAACAAATTCGCAAAATACTGTTTCTTTAAAATGAATTCAAAATGTTACAAAAACTACATATTAGTTTCAAGTTGGTGGAAATCCTGCACACAAACATCTGCTGGATTTCATGATTTTAGACAGGTAAACTCATTTTTCAATACGAAGTTCTCAATATTTGACAGGTGTCTTTTTTTAACGAGGATTGGTTAAAATGATACCTATATTTAGTTCTTTTCATTTTTTATTTTTTTATGGATAGGTCAGCATTTATGATATTACACTTCAACATGGTCATTTAAAACACTAAGCTTCGTGATGCATTGTGGGGCATTTTTAAACAGCATGACTGGGGCACATTTCAATGTGTCAATTGCTTATTTATATTTGTTTTGAATTTAGTTTTGCATAAATTAAACATTGAAATAGTTTAAATATGTTCAAATTTGTACATGTATACATAGACGAATACAAAGTTAGTTAAACTAGTTCAATTTGTGCTCAATACACATGTTTCAATTAAAAATGTATTCAAATATGTTAAGGAATTTATTTGTCTGTTTTTAATTAAAATTAGTAAATGTGTTCAAATCTGCTCACCATCATGTAGCTTATTTGGACAATTTTCAATAAAATTTCAAATGATTTAAAACACTGTAACAATTTAATTAAGATTCTTGCAAAAAAATTGGGACTAGAGATGCACACATAAACTAACCAACTATAGTAATGGAAATTAAAAAAAAAACATAATTAAACAGCTGTAAATAAATATTTTTATAAAATGTTGAAATGTGCTCCAGTCTCTCCTATGTTAAAACATGTGCATGCAAAGATTTCTAATTTTTTTAATGCGATTGCTACGTTGTGACACCCTGTATTGCTGGTTTGTTCCGGTCATTTTTCGCTTTTTGTCCTGTAATTTAGTGACCTAATTCCTAGCTGATGCATTGGTCATTCGAATGGCGTATTACTTCCGGTTTGTGCTCATACAACCACTAATATTCCGATAGCCAACGGTTTCCTTTTCATCGCTTTTTCCCCCTTTTCCAATGACCATTTATCTTATTTCCAAATGGACAATGTCCAGTTTTTTAAAAAAATACCAAAAACACACTTAAAACATGGTTTTTATGAACGCCACTTATATAAAATTGTGTTTATTAGTTGTTATCATGTTTAGTTTTTTAAAATGAAGAAATCACTATGATACAAATGTTTTAATATTCGAAAACAAGGTTTTTGAATTTTGGAAACGTTTTAAATTTTGATTCATGAAATATTGATAGTGAAATTGTTTTTATTATAAATTCTATCATTGATGTGGTTGTGTTTATGGAAAAGGGATTTGAATAATTTTTTCTGACATGAAAAATGCATTTCAGCTTCGTGGACTTACATTTTTATTTTGCTAATTTTAATAAATATGATATTCAATTATATGGTGCTTAATATCATTTTTTATATAACCATTTTAAAGGTTGAAGGTTTGTAATTTTTCAGTCTAAACAGTTTTATATTAAAACTTATTATTTTCATTAAAAGATTTGTAATATATTTTTCAGCCTAAGTATTCCTATTTATGAGTTAAACAAGCATTATAATTACAACATTTTATGATAGCATTTACACAATTATGGATAGCACGATTTGTGAAAAACTATTTAGGTTTAATGTTAATCAATTTTTTATATTAATTTAAAAAATGTTTTTGATTATAAACTTATTTATATTTCATTTAAACCTTTGCAAATATTGTCTAAACACTAATTATGTTTATTAATTTTTTATTTGTCAAGCCAACATTGGTCATCACAATCCAATTATGAATTTCAAATCTAAACTGTATCATTTTAAACTTTGAATTTAGTTCTAAACTGTGTTTATTTTTATCTCAAACTCAATTCAAATTAGATGAAAGTTTGGAAATTAAATTCCTTATTTTAATAAGAACATTTCAGTTTTCCAATCATTAAAATTTAAATCATTAAATCATAAAAAAATTATTATGGGAATATCTATTTAATAATTGTGGATCTTAGGACATAAATAAATTAACAAAATATCATTTAGAAAAATGAACTTCTTAACAGTTTTCATTCAGAGAAATCCGTTTCAACATTTTTAAGAAATGATCTGCTTTCAGATTTTTTAGATAAACTTTTGTGGCAGTTTTTGAGAAAAATATTTGATTATTTTTATATTTAATAAAGGTGATTCAAATAAAGGTTCAATTCAAATTAGATAAAAGTTTGTAAATTAAATTCCTTATAACTGTTTTAACCTTTTGATCTTTTGACTGTTTATAGAAACCTTTTGTAAAAAGTGTTTATAATTTTATCATATCTTGTTTATGATTTCCCTTAGCTATCTTTGATTTCTAATAAAAATGTTACAAAGAAATTGATGTGAAAAGCTTTATGAAAAGGAACAGCATTTTCTATTTTCCCCATTTTGGTCTTTGAATTTCTAGGAATAATCCAAGTCGATCTGGTCACACTGTTTGAATAGCATTTCCTTTCCAAGAAGAAATATTTGTGGAAGGGGGATGTTTAATGTGTGAAAATGCATCCATGCGTTGATAAGGCCCTCGATGGTCGCTCATAAAGTAACACTAACTCTAGGGACAAAACAATTTCAGGATTGCTTTTATGATCGCAAGTATGGGGAGAAAATGTTCAGAAAAACCATCTTCTTTCTTGGACAATGGAAAAAATGGATGCTTGGATTACATGGGGTTTCCTGCACAAATCACAAGAACTATTATCCTCACAGAACTCAAATGATGCTTTCATAAAACTCATATTAATTGATAACTGTAAAAAGATAGTTTTAAACATAATCAGTGTGAATTTTTTTATATTTTAAATGTGGTTACTGTAGTATATAAGCAATTCTGAACATTTTCATTCAGAAAAATGTAATTGATAGTTTTTCATTCACAGAAATCAGTTTTAAAACACTGAATGATGAGTGATTGACGATGGTTAAATAATAATTTAAAACAACCAGTGTGAAATTTTTTTCTTTCTAATGTGGTTACTGTATTTTATATAACCACTTCTGAACATTTTCATTCAGAAAAATGTAATTGATGGAGTTTTTCACTCACAGAAATCAGTTTTAAAATACTGAATGTAGAAACTTTGATTTCATTATTAAAATTTTAATTTCAATGAAGTGAAATGAGTAATTCAATATCAGAAAACATGTATTTAAAAACATTTTATTCAGAAACAATGCTTTTATGAGTTTTCATTCTGGGAAATTCATTTTAATATTTTGCGGTTTTGAAAAAAATCTTTTTATAAGCATTTTTAATATGGGAAAAAGGACATATATAAATAAACAAAATATCATTCAGAAAAATGAATTTGTTAACAGTTTTTATTCACAGAAATCCGTTTGAAAATTTTTCAGAAATGTTTTATAAAATGATCTGCTTTCAGATTTTTTAGAAAAATTTTTGTGGCATTTTTTGAGAAAAATATTTGATTACTTTTATATTTAATAAAGGTGATTATATAAAGGTTAAAAACACAATTTTATTCTTGTTTCTAAATCTAATAAATTGTTAATCTAAGAAAGGAGTGTGCAAAATTTCTCCCGCGTTGAGTTATAATATATTTTTTCCATTGACCCTTTTCCATTTCTGAAATAAGTATTAGTTTTGGCAATATGATTTCAAAAATTCTTTAATACAAAGTACAAATAAAGAAAGAAGAAATCTATTACTATTAAAGTCGATGTTAGACAAATCTAGGGCTAAAATACACAGATTTTAAGGCTATAAGTTGTAGGGAAACATAGGCAATATATTACATTTGGTCTAAACAAATATAAATGGAGGTCTAATAAAATGTTTGAACTTCTCCAAATTAGGCTTGTTTTTTTCCAGAGCACGTAAAGCTGCTACGGTCATAAATAAACAGAATTTTTGAAAACGTTTCTCCATTTCTAATTCCGCTATATAAAACCCGAGGAGCTTACGTTTTCTGCCTGGATAAAATATGAGAAATGGTTTGAAAAAAAAAACAAAGCCAAACAAATATAAGAGAAAAGCAGTTTGCTCTATAAGAACAATGGATATATTATAGCAGAAAGGTTCATTTCGACTAGGAGTTTTTATTCTCAAAACAAACGCCCTTTACATAAATCAAAAGTCTTGTTGGAAAAATGGCAAAACTTTCAAATCCAACCAAGAAATCGCTTTTTTTTCTACTTTTTTTATTATTACAGATTTATGGTTGCTTTTATTTAGACCTTGTGTGAAATATCTCGGGTCAAATAGGACTCCCGCACGACAAAAATCGTAGTTTCGCTATTTTTTAAGCAAAAGTTGAAATTTAAAAAAAATGTGTATAAACCATTTGATAAATGCCTAAATTGATTTTTATAGCCACTGACGTTTTCAATTATGATTTTACATCAATTATGTAGTTTTAATCGTGAAAAGTGTGTTTTAATACCCCTACTGTAATCCTCAGATTGAAATATCTTATATTGGTATTCTGCTGATCACACTCCTACGGGTTAGGCTTTTTTCTTATATCGTTGTTACTGTTCATATTAAAATACAATCTTGTAGAAAATTAGGTGATAAATGCCTAAATTGGCTACCATTATCAAAAACATGACAATTTGTTTAGGTTTCATAAACTTTGAATTTTAATTTAATGAAATTGTTTTTAAATGCGCTACCACAACGTTGGTAAAGTGCAGTAAATCTGTTCTATGTATGGGTTGACCCTTTGCAATTTATTATTTATAAGGACTATTAATTCCTAAATACATGATGGACACTGGTCAACAAATGCTCAAATTCATTTCACTACCAATTGACATGATCATTTTTTATTAGTTAATTGAATATTTCAGTCAGGAAATATTTTAAATTTATAAACTAATAACTTATTGCTCCATATCTGAATTGAGAAAAAAGCTTTTTAGATTTATAGTTGTTTGCGATTAAATCTGGGATGAAATATCTTATTTAGATGTGCCTTTGACCACAAACATATTATTTAATCCTTTTATTTTCCTCGTTGATTTGATCATCTCAGCCTACTAACATTTCTAAAATATTTATTTTTAAATGCACAAGTATTTATAAAGATTTATTGATTATTTAGTAAGATGTTTAGATTTTTATATCAAAACTCAAATTTTATGAATTTCTAGCATTTATAATGTTTGGGGCTATTAATCATTCAAGTGAAAAAATATCAAAATTGCATGGACAAATGCCTAAATTGGCCTTTCTTACCATTACCATATTTATTTGTAATAATTTCATCAAAGTTTTATAATTAGATAAATTTCAGTTAAATGCATACCCGTATTGCTAACCTACTTTCTTGTATAAATATGTAATTTTAATCAAAAATAGCTTAAATCATCCATTTTACATTTAAATACACCTAAAATATTCTTTTAAAGTACAATTATGATATTATTATCATCCATTTTACATTTAAATGCAACTAAAATATACTTTTAAAGCACATTTATTATATTATTATTGCAAAATATATGCCAATTTAAGAGTTTACATACATGTTTTTTTTTTAAATGTTTGTTTCATTCGAATTAAAACATGAAGAAATTATATGGACAAATGCCTAAATTGGCTAATCTTACCATAACCATATTTACTTGTAATAATTTCATCAAAATTTTATAATTAGATAAATTTCAGTTATTTACATACCCATAGTGCTAACCTGCTATCGTGCTCATATATGTAATTTTAATCTAATTAGCTTAATTGATCCATTTTACATTTAAATACGCCTAAAATATTCTTTTAAAGTACAATTATGTTATTATTATTGCACAATATAAGATGTTACTTTATTTATAACTATTTAAGAGTTTACATGTTTTTTAAAAAAAATGTTTGCTTCATTCAATTTAAAACATAAAATAATTGCATGGACAAATGCCTAAATTGGCTTTTCTTACCATTACCATATTTATTTGCAATAATTTCGTCAAAATTTTAAAAATTAGATAAATTTCAGTTAAATGCATAGCCGTATTGTTAACCTACTTTCTTGCTTAAATATGTAATTTTAATCTAAAAAAGCTTAATTTATCCATTTTATATTTAAATATACCTAAAATATTCTTTTAAAGTACAATTATGATATTATTATTATTGCACAATATAAGATGTTATTTGATTTTTAAGGGTTTACACGTATGTTTTTTTTTTAAATGTTTGTTTTCCAGTTCTTGGTCATGATATTCTTGCCTTGTCTTAGTAAACTTTTCCCCTCCCATATCGTAATGTCATTTGTTATTTTAAGCTGATTTTTTCATGCTATTTGTTACTCTTTTTAAGTCATGGCTAAAAATGTCCTTCATCCATTTAGACTGAATGTTTTGCCTGTCGTTGCTAATTAGGGCCTCTTGTTGCTTACTTTTCTAGTCATGTTTTTCATTTTTCTACATTTCTCTTTCACTATTTCTGAAAGCAGCCAAAACAAGATATAAATCTTCAACATTTTGCCCATTTTTTTTTCAGTTTTTTTTTTAGTTTTTTTTTTGCTTTATGCAAAAGTCGTTGAAAGAATGTTAGTTTTTTTTTTTTTTTCCCAAACGTTTTGGCACGTTAATTATTTATAAATATACAATGGAAGAGTTTGTCGTGAGTGTAGAAAAACCAACTGTGGCACGCATCTTCAGACACGTGATAAATGAGGCGACCAATCATTCATCATCTGTGAAATTTTTTGGGATTTCAGCCAGAAAATGATTAAAGGATAAGGGTTTGAACATGTGATTTTCATTTTCAAACGCCATCTTGCAGGGGAGGGTTAAAGTTGAACGAATTAATAGCTTGGGATCTGCTAGTTTTATAAACAGATGCTCGATTAAGTAATTAATCATTGGTGAAACACAACAAAATTCACATTCTTTAGGTATTAAAGGGTCAAACCATAAGGTCAAATGTCAAGTTGCAATTCCTCTGATCAAATAAAGACATGAGTTTAGCTTTATAGTTATATAATGGCTTATATTTGTTATAAATTAATGAAAATTTAATGGTTGATTAAGTAGCTAAAATTGGTGAAACACACCAAAAATTACAGTATTAGATTAATGGTATAGGGTCAAACCAGAAGGTCAAATGTCAAGTTACAATTGAGACAATGAGATTAGTTTTATAGTTATAAAATGGCTTATGTTTGTTATAAGTTAATGAAAATTTAATGGTTGATTAAGTGACTAACATCGGTGAAACCCACCAGAATTCGTAGTTGTAATTAAATTGCAAGGGATTAAACCAGGAGGTCAAATGTCAAGTTGCATACCCTCTGATCGAATGAAGACATGAGTTTAGTTTTTATAGTTATATAATGGCTTAATTATTTTTGTTATAAATTAATTAAATTTTAATGGTTGATTAAGTGACTAACATTGGTGAAACCCACCAAAAATTACATTATTAGATTATTGATAAAGGGGCAAACCAGAAGGTCAAATGTCAAGTTATAATTGAGACAACTCCTTTGAATGAAGACATTAGATTAGTTTTATAGTTATAAAATGGCTTATGTTTGTTATAAATTAATGAAAATTTAAAGACTGATTAAGTAACTAACATTGGTGAAACCCACCAAAAATCACATTATTAGATTAATGGTAAAGGGTTATACAAGAAGGGCAAATGTCAAGTTACATGACAACTCATTTGAACGAAGACATGATATTAGTTTTAATTATATACTTGATTATTTTTGTTATAAATTAATTAAATTTTAATAGTTGATTAAATAACTGCCCATGGTGAAACCTACCATAAATTACATTATTAGTTAAATTGTAAGGGGTTAAATCAGAAGGTCAAATGTCAAGTTACATGACAACCCCTCATCAATGAAGACATGAGATTATTTTTGGTAAAATAAATAGTTATGTTTGTTATAAATTAATGAAAATTTAAAAGTTAATTAAGTACCATAATAAAACTCATGTTTTGGCAACTCAAATTTCAAAATGATCAAAACTATATATAGTCATAGAATTTTTCCAAGATGTACTTTTTTTTTTTGTCAAACTTTTCAGTTTTAAATTAAAGTGAGAAAACATCAGTGAATGCAAATCAAGAATGTATTAAGTTTATTGGTTTATTTACATTTATGTTGATGAAGCAATTTTCCTATCTTATCCTCTTTTTTTTTTGTATGTGGTTGGAAAAACTTGGTTTCTTGAAACTGCTTGACTAGAATTTTTTTATGTACATGTATGTGTATTTTTACCTCTATTTTCTAACCAAATCTCGTGTTTTTTGACCCTGACTGAATGCATTTTCGGCTTTTAATCCACTCTGAAGAGAGACGAAAAATTGTCTAATTTGCATATTGATGACAGAAATGTTGAAGGCGAGAGTCACAAATCGACTGCAAATTGGGATGGAAAAAGCAAATGCAGTTGATGTAATTATGCAGGAGGAGAAGGGTCGTTGAATTCACCATCAAATTATAAAATTGGACAACAGGGGGAGTTATTTTGGCCCAAAAATCAAAGAAAGGCTTAAAAATGCACATAAGCCTACAAAAAGGCTTAAGTTCAAATCAAGTTTTCTGGAAAACTTATTCATGTTTCTACTTCCTGTAAAGCTTAATTTGATTTTAAGTCTTTCATAAATCTGAATATTGAATATGGTATCTTTTATAGTAATGCGCAGAAGTAGTTTTATTAAACAAATAAGAAACCAAAATGCTAAAAGGCTTACATGTATTAAAGTTTTCTTTATATGAATAATTTTTTTTAAACAATTTGTCAAATGTCAAGTTATTTGACAACCTCTCTGAATGAAGACATGAGATTAGTTTTACTTTCATGTATATTTAATGACTTACATTTGTTATAAATTAATTAAATTTTAATAGTTGATTAAATAACTGCCCCTGGTGAAACCCACCAAAAATTACATTATTATATAGTTTAATGGTAAAGGGTCTAACCAGAAGGTCAAATGTCAAGTTATACATGACAACCCTTTTGATGGGATTCTAATGAAATGTTTGTTCAGTTATTATTTGATTATTAATTCCCAATAATCTATCACGTGAGTTCTAAAATAGATATTTAATTCTGAAAATCCATCACGTGCATTCTAAAAATCGATTTTTAATTCTAAATATCTATCACGTGTGTTCTAAAACTCAATTTTTAATTCTAAAAATCTAACACGTGTTCTAAAAATCTATTAAACATGTTCTAAAATAGATTTTTAATTCTGAAAATCTATCACGTGCCTTCTAAAAATCGCGATTTTAGAACGCACGTGATCGCGCACGAACCTGTTTACGAAATAATGCGAAATAGTTTGCATTAATATGTTTTGTTCACTATTTCATATTTTACACCCTGCACCAAAAGTGCAATTTTTTTTTAATGTCAATCCATATCCATGAGGAATTTTTTTCCTATAATTTTGATTTACGCTTTCGATATGCATTTTCCCCTTTAATATCTTTTATCATTTTAATAAATCTTCATGTTTTTCCTCCAAAGGCATAGCAGTGAATAAATAAGGCTGCAGAGTGGCGTTTAGCATATTGAATTTCTCCTCTTATTAAGACAGGATTTGGCACGAATTTCATTATTAAATAATATGAAATTTAATTTAGAAATTTGAGAGAATGAAAATAAAAAGCCATGCTTTTCATTTTAGGGAAAATGTACAATGGACTCTGAATGATTAATTGCTGCTGGTGTTTTTCATAATAACACAATAAAATAATGCATTATTTTTTTTCTGGAATTTTCATTAAAATCTTATTTTATAATGAATGCAAAGCACATGATTGTGTGTTAATAGTGAAGAAAGCAATGAGAATTTTTCACAAATAATTTCTATAGTAGTTTGCAAATTCGGATAATTCAATGTGAAAATAATACATTTCAATAAAGATTAATTTGCAGAAGTGCACAGTGTACATTTTTAATTAAAAAATGTATAGATTTAGCAAAATAAAAAATGCTGGAGAGACATGTTGTGCTTTTCAAAAACTAAAAATTGTAGATGTTAATGTAGAAAAATACAATTTTTAAATTTGTTCTGTCGGAAGAAGAAATGTTAATTTCATTTTTTTATTATACGAATAATTGGACCGACTATTCGGCCGAAAGCGAAATTGTACAAAATAGTTCTACCGACAACATTCAATATGCGTAATGTAAACAAAAATTTTCAGGTCAGTAAATTTAATACATAGACTAAAAGTAAACAGTCTGCGTAAACAAGGTATGGAATTCATTTAACTAAACTTAGAAATTGTCACTAGACTGCTATTCGTATGTGGCAGACCGCTACTAACCGAATATCATTCGGTCCCAAGCGAATATTCGGTACACCATCAAGTGTCTAGTTATAAATAACAACTCCGAGAGACTGTCTTCAGCAAAATGTTTATTAGTTTGGTATAACTACGACTTTAAATTGCCATTCGTTATAAACAGTCATTTAGTATTCTGGAATATGGAAGGGACCAGCAAACCGTTCGTTATAGCGAGTAGTTTGCTATTCGCGGAATTAATTGAATTAATTGGCGATGCTTAATGATCAACCAATCTCATCTTCCTAAAACATCTATGAGTGGTGACATAGGTCGTTATGATTCCCGTTCGCTGATGTATTTGAAGTAGGTGGCGCTGCTGAATGATCAACCGATCTCGGCTTCCTAAAACATCCACGAGTGGCGTCATAGGTCGTTACGATTCCTGTTCGCGGATATAGTTGAAGTAGGTGGCGCTGCTGAATGATCAACCGATCTCGGCTTCCTAAAACATCCACGAGTGGCGTCATAGGTCGTTACGATTCCTGTTCGCGGATGTAGTTGAAGTAGGTGGCGCTACTGAATGATCAACTAATCTCAGATTCTTAAAACATCCACGAGTGGTGCTATATGTCGTTTTGATTCCTAACACGGATGTAATTGAAGAAGGTGGCACTACTGAATGATCAACCAATCTCAGCTTCCTAAAACATCCACTTGTGGTGCTGTAGGTAGCGACGATTTCCGATTGGCCTATAGAGCGTTCGTTATACCGAGATGCTAATATTAATGCTGGCTACAGACTACCATCACATTATGTGAGCTTTCGTGATGCCATGAGCTCACAATTTTATCCGTAATATCGTGCATCAAACAAACTACTGTCCCACACGTGATATCACCATGGAATTTTTACAACCGAATTAAAAAAAATAAATAATGGAACATACATGAACGCGAACAATATGACGGGAGAATATGATGTCACAAAATATGTAGACACACCAGAAAAGAAAAAAAGTTACAATGAGTATGAGGCCAGAATTGTGATGTTAGGCACATTCATCGGCAATGCTATAAACTATTCTAAATAATATATTATACAATTTTTCAACATGGGGTGAGCATACATGATATGACGTGGGCACACGTGACGTGATGTTAGTCTGTAGCAGCAAGCTTTATATCTTTCGCATTCATTTTTTATTTTTTTACAATCTGTTATTAAAAAAATCCATCGTGCTGTCGAGAGCCATGCAATTGTAACATGCACAACCCCTTTAAACTTAGGATTGTTGTGCTACCTAGGTTCAATGCGTGTAATTCACCCCTTGATCACCCTCCTCCTCACCCCACTCTCCTGTGGGGGTTGGTTGTTGTGGACCCTCCCCCTCGCTACACTTCTCGCAATATGTGTTTCTGACAGTAAAGCACTTTCTCCTGTATTTCGCACGTTTTGCTGCCACTAGCCTTGAGTAATTTGGTCCATTCCTTGCAGCTGCTATAAGCCCCTTAAACTGGCCCACGTCATTGGAGGAGACAGATTGGCGCCCATGTCGATACTTGTTTGTTTTGCAGTCACAAGGCCTTTTAACATTTTCTTACATTTTCCTGACACTTACCTTCAGACGTTTGGTCCATGTTTTACTAAGTGTCAAACTTCTTCTACTGACTGGTGCAATGAGATTGATTGGTGCCTTTATCAAATATATTTTATTTGTGGTGGCCATGAGGCCTGTTGAGTATGCCCCATGGGTGGAATTGTGAAAGATTTGGAGTTTTGTAGGCTTTATATATTGTTTATTGGGGAATAGTGTTTGTGTGGTTATTTTGTTAATAGGGAGATTGTGCCACAACGCTAACTATGCTACGCTATCGAAAGCACTGTATTTTTAGCATTGGTGTACGCAACCAATTAACGTTAGGGAACATCCATTAAAGACGTCTTCGATTTTTTGACTTTTTTGGACCCCCTCCCCCCCCCTAGGTCTGCCAACGTCTGTTTTTCACGATCCCCCCCCCATAAAGACGTCTGATTCCAAAGCAACATTTGCAAAATTTATTAACTTTATTAAATTATGAAGGGGATCTGAACTACA
>JAQGCC010001860.1:0-21033 GCA_034698905.1 Xestoiulus laeticollis | reverse complement strand
CAACACTTTGTGGACGACTGGCGACTAGCGATATTTCTGACGTCATATCGCGGTCGCCAGTCGCTCCAGTCGCGCCAGCGAACGCGTACCTTTAGCAGGAATTTACACTTGGAAGGAACTTCTCCGGGTATTTATATTTAATGTATGTGTAATTAACACTTCCAGCTGAATTAAGATTCTATAAACATCTGATTTTGCAGCGATCTGTAAAGATAGAAAAGACAAATATCATGACCTCATACTTGATTTCAATTGTTTCTAAACTAAGGGTAAAAACAGCGTATAGCATGGAGCATAGCATGACCGTGAAATGCAGCGTTTCGATTGGTTTCCCGATGGCGAGAATTTCCGATTGCCCAATCGAAACGCTGCATTTCAAGGCCATGCAATGCTCCATGCTATTCCATGCTCTACGCTGTTTTTATCCTTAACTGCACTGGCTGGCTTCAAAGTTTTAAATTGAATCTGAATAGGTCATAGAACTCAAAAACAAAATTCGTCGAATTCCTGCAACAGAACAAACACTGTTGCAATTAGATTTTACAGATAAAGTCGCGTTTTTTTGGTTTGTCAATGATTAAAGTATGTTGTGGTTGCCCGACTTTAAAGTTTTTTTAAGTCTGTATTCTTGGACTCAGCAGGTGTTGCAAAGCAACCTCGATGTACATGTAGTTGGTGTTCATGATTGAATTTTTTTGATTGCACTGAAGAGGGTAACCAACTCCATTTCATTGAATGCATTTCATTTGGCAAGTTCATTTAATACACCCGGATAGCAGAGGATGATTTTTTTTTCTAATGCAATTTATATGTGATTGAACAAGAATCTTGTATATGTGTTGGTTCTCTCAACGTGTCACTTTGATTAATGCGATGACCTGCTGATGGAGCATGGATATATCTCCTCGCCATCTCATCTGGAGCTGAAAAACGCACTCACATCCTTGCCATATATCACGTTGTAAAATCAGATGAAACTATTGGATATCGCTTGTTTTTTTTTTCTCCCCTTTCAGCCCGATGCTTCCTATCATACCCATATAACCTTTTGCAACTCATTCTATGCGCAGTAAATTTCAAAATGTTTCCATATAATAACAATATGCAAGAGATATCGGAAATGTGTAGGATGATGGCATATACACGTGCTATTTTAAATTGGATTTGTATAAAAAAATGTCATTCATCAATTTAGTTGCATTCAATTTATCAATGATCTGGGTTTTCGGTTTGTTAGTTTTAATCAGCAATAACTCGTGCATGAATGCGCTGATGTATTCACCACATAATAGTACAAATGTGAATTGGAATATATTGAACAACACATCGGAAACCGTTTCAAATAAACCAGTAGCACAATTCAATCCTATATATAAACACGTGTTTGGGTTTTTCTATTTCATAAACATGCGACTAACAATGAGGCATTTTGTTTATTTATGTTAACCCTCTGATGACCACCTGGGAGATCTACGTGAATTGAAGAATTTAAAATTAAAAAAAAATTGATTTCGTTAGATTGGTTTTCTTTGAAACCCTTACATTACTACAGTGTGTATTATGTTTAAAAAAAAATCAAGTGTTCTGGACGAGTCGAAATGATAACTTTTCCAATGATGGATAAGCAATATTTTGTCAAAATTGATACAATTGGCTTTTTATTTTCTGAATTAGTTTTCATTCTTTTGTTTTGGTTTTACTTGGTTGTTGATATATTGATCGCTTATTTTACATTTGCATTTCGTATGCTTTGTCTTATTTTCTTTAAGAAATACTATTTTAGTAAGGTTCATGATTAGTTTTAATTCAGATGTCTTACATAGATATTGTGTAAATATTGCTCGTATGCATGCATGTTTAAAAAATTTTGGGGTTATGAATAACATTTTTCCCTGTAGTTATGAAAAACAAGATGGTCATCAGAGGGGAATTTTTTTTTTACACTGGTACTTAATTGTGCACATTTGCTTGGTATTGCATTCCTTAATTGATCTGGTTTACCTCAAATCTATTAGTTTTGTAAAAAAAATGTTTTTACACCGAAGTCAACGAGATTACTGTTGAGTTTGTATCAGCTATGTTGGGTAACATGGTAACGTGTCATAAATGGCGAATTTCCTTTATTTACTCAAAGTTTTGACAGCTTAGACTGTAAATATTTAAATTTCAATAAACCCTAAAACGGTTTAGTAGAAAAATATTATCCTGTTTTGTAATCCGCTATAGGTTTATCCCTTAAGTCCACAACCATATGATGCCAATCAAACAATGCCGCTGCACTGATTTTTATTAGTTTTTTATGAATAGTTTTAAGGAAAGGTATGAACAACATGACTACAAAGATATTACAAATCTGAGAGCGTGATAGTTTTAATGCACCATATGGTGTTTTCCCATCCGTTACCGCTGTGTTATTGTAAACTTAAGTGGAGAATAATTGCATGCTTAATTTTATACCAGTGTTTTTTATCGGTTTTAGTCACACGCTGCATAATCCTCGAATAAGGCGCAGCATACAGCCTAATTCTCTCTTCAGATTAGCAGATGTCAAACTTCTTTTTTAAACATTTATATTTAATATCACCGTATATGCTAATGCAAGTTTAATTAAACTATAAGATTGTATAAACGCCCTTCACTAATTAGGAAGTCAATGCAGCTAAATTCAAGTTTGCTTTATGGATTATCTTTGAAACATGTCACCAGTGTTTTTAGCTCAGATAGATTTATGACAGTTTAGCACCAATGTCATTCATTTGCTTAATTGCATGCTGTAAGAAATCCATATAGAGATTTTCCATAGGATTGCAAAGGGTTTTTTTATAATGGAAATTTACTAGTAGAGGCGAGCAGAATTATTATAAAGCTCCATATTATTTGAAACCATAGTATAGTAAATACTCGAATAAACCCCGGTTTTAAGAGGAATCCCCTAAGTGCTCAATTAAACCTTACATTTACTGTACTTGTAATTTTCAATATTCAATGCATATGAGCAATGTATACTTTATGGATGCAATGGCACAGTGTGTATTCATGTAGTATTTTAGAACACATTTAGGCCTACTGTTTCCAAATATATTTTGTTTATGGTAAAGACCTTATAATGCTGTAAACAGCATAGCATCAGTTTGAGTCATATGGCTCTATATTTCGTTTAAAATTGAATTTATTGAAATTGACGTAAATATTAACACATACTGTAAATGTATTCAAAATAATTTCTTCAGACTGCAGTATTTGGATGTGTATTACTGTAAATTGAGATTAAGTATGGACTAATTACCTACATTGAACAAAAATTTCAACATGCAATTGTATAACGTGGCTGCTTTACTGTAAAATATTGTAAAATAGCTTATCGTGTCAATAAGAAAAATTTTAGAGCCAAATGCCAGTGGCTGCTACGTTGAATTAAGAGTAGTATCATTTGCATAATTTAATTGAGATTCATAATCCATTCGAATGTGATCCTCCGAAATGCAATTTTTGCTGTTATCCGACAACTGCAAAACCCAGGATGAAACAGTTTGCGGTTTGATGGTTTTGACTAGATTGGTTAAACCTTGACTCTTAATGACTCTGTTTTGCCATGAAATATTTAGCCGAGTTATATTGCGGTTTGGCTTCCGACGGGCAAATGCATTGATATTCACAATCCTCAATTAAAATCCTCTCATACATAGATTATGAATTATAAAACGGCTATTAAACGCTGAACGTTATCACTACTGACTGAATATCTGCAATTCTTATCACAATTCTATAGGTTAGTGCGTGAGGATCCTGCAGCGGGGGTTTATGATTAATGTTTCTATTAAAATTCAAACATGGCATCGAGGCATTATAATTAACGTTATTAAACAAGCATTAGTTTATTCCCAGCTGTTTTGAATTCCAGTTCTTGCCTGAAGCTATATATAGGCACTGAGATAAAACATAGAAGCTCATTTTCATCCATCTTTCGAGCATATTTGAAACGTGAGCTGGCAATTAAACAGAATTAATAGGACTCGATATGTTATGCTGCGTTCTCGTTACTTTGATTTATTGTCGATATGAGACTTTATTGTTTTCGTTTTGCATACTAAAGATAATTTCATGGTGGTTTTTCCTTTTTGTGGGATGCCATAACCTTGCGTGCTTATATCACATCGAGCTTTAACCCTTTAATTTTTGAAACAAGTCAGTGATGGGAGCTATGTAGGTCTTTAAATTTGTATACTTTTCTTTTGTAGATCACTTGAAAGGTCAACTGGACGAATATTCTATTCTGCATCCCAAGCTGAAAGTTGTCAGAGCAGATCGTAGGATTGGTCTCATTCGGGCTCGTCTTCTTGGTGCTGCCAGGGCCACTGGTCAAGTGTTGACTTACTTGGACTCTCATTGCGAGTGCACTGAAGGTAAGTTTCATTAGCTTGAATTCTTATACGTTTTCATTTGGAAAAATAGTCAATAAAATAGTAGATCCAGAGTAAAGGTTTGCTGGGCTGATGGAAGTTTATGTTGTGACTTCATCGTTATTGATGATTACAGCTATGAAGTCAAGATCTGTTATCAATGATATTAATTTACATATCTGAAAGAGAATGAATGTTTTTTTTTAAGAAAAATGACTTACAAGCATGAAATTTCCAAAGAACAATACTTTTTAGCAGATTTACCATGAAGGACATCAAAGCGTTACCATCAAGCAACGATTCTTAGGTCATCCCTGAATTACATGTAAATAATCCCATGTCAAAATCTCAAGTGTACTTGGTATACTTTTCTGAATATTAGTTCAAAAACAGTGCACTTGGTATACTAACTGAAAATCCAGTACACTTTTCTATAGTATAACTTTACTGTAAAGTGTATTTAGACGTATACATACGAAAGTATACTATAAAGTATAAGTTGTTCAAAAAAGTGCACTTTGTATACTTTACCTAGTATACTTTCATTTTGACTATATGGATGTTTAATGTGAAAATGGTAACAAGCTTATTTTCTGTTGGACTGTTAGTTAATTGGGCAATATGCTTGAATAACATTTTGCATTAGTCTTCAGTTAATTAACTCTGCTTTCCAGAAATCTTAAGTGTACTTGATATACTTTTATGAATACTAAGTATACTAAATTGTTCAAAAACAGTGCACTTGGTATACTAACTGAAAATCCAGTGCACTTGGTATACTAACTGAAAATCCAGTACACTTTTCATAGTATACTTGACTGTAAAATGAACTTAGAATTATACAAAAAGTATAAGTTGTTCAAAATAGTGCACTTGCTTTACTAAGTAGGGCCTATACTTTCATTTTGACTAGGGATGCCTAATGTGAAAATGGTTACAAGCTTATATTCTCTGTTGGACTGTTAGTTAATTGGGCATTATGCTTGAATAAAATTTTGCATAATAACACGGCTTTCCAGACATGCCTAACAGCAACAAAGCATTATGCCTCTGTAGTATGCACGATATGCAGTAGTAATAAATATAATCACTCTGGTAATGCATTCTGCAGATGAAGCCATCCAATAATACGGTCGTATACTCTTGATGCTATTTTAATTTTGTCTGAAAACGAGATTCTCTTACAAGAAGCTTGCTTTGGCGTGATGAGCCGTTATCGTAAAACAACTATATTCCCAGAAGGTATCCTGACCACGCCATAAATCAGAAGCTATGCTGTACTATTCCGGGTCATAACTCGGAGTAATAACAATTATTTGTTTGCTGGGGATCACTCCATGGCCTCGTTCTGTTCTTTTGAAGTTAACAACAAGAGTCTCTTGCATTCTCGCCATCTTTTTTTGAAAAATACGAATCTTGAGACATATAGCTCTTGTTGCTTCCATTTTTGTTCATCTTATTTTTCGCTTATTACTTTCTTCTCTTCTTTTTATCGTCCATTACCAATGTGAAATTCATGATGAAACACATGACTGCCTTTCAATGTTGCAATTCGTATTTGAGTTTAGATTAACCTCCCCCTTCTGTATAGCTTTCTCTCCCCAGGAATCTATCAAAATGGCGGCGATTCCAGCCATGAGGAACTGGTTGTGCAATCTGATTTTAGGGGATTGGAGGAGGGCCATCACACAACCTATACACTATCTCGGTTTCTATATATTGCCTGCTTTAATGCCTCCTGTTTTGTTCCTGTTCTATATGGCTTTGGCACTTCTCCTTCCAACATGCCAAACCCTCTCGAGGGCCACTGTGGTCTACTTTCCAACAATATAGCGCGAGCAGAAATGGAGGCTGTTGCACGGTTATGGGGCCACGATAGCCGGGAAATGGTAACATTGATTGCTGACCATAACCAGTAGTCGAACAATCAATTTCAATCACTCTTGGAAACAGAAATTGGTCCCATGACGACCTGTTTATCAATGAAGTGGCTGAAGTTTTGTTTTCCACATCGTAGCCACTTTCTTTTCAATCTCTCCCATGTTGTTCACTCGGTGATTGCCTCGTATAGTCCGGGTTTGTTGAACACGTGCCCTAACAAGGACCTGACTTAACACCGATTGTTTTGTCGTTTGAGATGATGGAGATAGGACCAGGAGAGTGAACCACGTGATGTGTGTGTTTTCCAATAAGCAAACAGTTTAAAAACTGAGGAATATAGTACTGGAAGGTTGGAAGCTAGGTGTACCAAGGCGTTCCTAAGAGGCAATGATGGTTTCTTTAAACCATTAAACCAGTAAGTCGTAAGTCGAGTAAATAATGGGTTTATGTCAATTGTTCTATCTTGTCTTAGGTGAAATAAAATTCTGACGTAATGTATTTGTGGAAGTACAGAGGGATGGTTGCACGTTTTCTAACATGGCGAATGTAAGCTTATATTATAAGCGCTTCTGATGTGCAATCTTGTTGTGTTGAGCGTTTAAGCACTTCAGTTATAAAACAGCATTCTGGGATATGTTGTGTCGTGTTAGTCACTGCATACAAGAACATCTTGTATCGTGTTGGTTATACAAGAACATATCGTGTTGGTCGTACAAGAATATATCGTGTTGGTCGTACAGGAACATCTTGTATCGTAATAGTCATACAAGATCATGTGAAATATAATTATGAAATACATGTAACGTACATGTACAGGGTGATGGTTACACGTTTTCCAACATTGCGAATATAAGCTTACATCATAAGCGCTTCTGACGTGTCATATTGTTGTGTTGGGCCCTTAAACACTCCAGTTATAAAACAGCATTCTGGGATATGTTATATCGTGTTAGTCATACAAGTACATGTTGTACATTATCGTGTTAGTCATACAAGTACATGTTGTATCGTGTAGGTGATCATACAACAACATCTTGTACCGTATTGGTCATACAAGAACATCTTGTATCGTGGTAGTCATCCAAGAACATCTTTTATCGTGATAGTCATGCAAGAACATATCGTATCATACACGATAATGTTACGTTCTGTTGTTTCATACCAGAACATGTACATTATGTATCCTGTTGTTCATACCAAAATGTGTATGTCATATTCTTTTGTATTCTTTGAATATATTATACACCAGATTGTAAGAAGTTACTTATTCCCGAGTGTATGTGTAATTCATTAAGTTGAGGAGTTATCTAAATTAAAGTACTCGATGTCTTTGATCACCTTCAGGCCATTTATTTGTTTCTAAAGTACTCGATGGCCAGCCTGACGATTATCCTCGTCGTCGTTAATTTAGCATTCCTAGACACACTTGATCTAGCTAACCAAGGGTTTTTAAACATGGCTCAGGATCTATCGCGAATGTAATAAAACCATCTTGAACGGCAGGATATAATGAAGTCTTGAATTGTTATGACCGTATTTACGGCTTCTCTCGATTGCCGCTTGCCCAATTCCAAATAATCCTTTGGCAGCTAGCATTTATATGAAAGTAGGAATTTGTTTTCTTGTGCATCCTTTATAAAGAAAGCAAACAGGCTGGGCTGCACAATTTAATGACATCGATTAATGTGCATGCAATTACTTTTAACGAGAGTGTAAACGTGATTAGCTTGACAACGCGAGATCAAATCAGAAAACTAACAATACTGTAACGAACTTATAATGAAAGCAGATTAGCAGGAATCCACTTAATTTAGTTGCTATGAGGAGAGTTATCTCGTCGCACGTGTGAAACGAGCAATCAAGATAAGCTATTATGGCATAGCACACATTTTCAATTTTGTCAAAAGCAAGTTTTACCCTGCATGGCTTGCAGGTACCGTATTGTAGTTTTAGCAGATTTCTGCGAAGGATTTTGGTTTCACTGCAAGTGTATAGTATTTGTTTATACTGCTGTAGCTTCCTTCCTAAAGTCTGAAGCCATACTCCAAAGCTTTTGTGACTTTTTCCTGGAACAAGGAGCATTTTGGAAAAGCCTGGCAATCTGTAAAGTATGAAGATATATGGCTTATATCTTATAGGATTAATGTAACCGCGTCGTCTTTAGTGATTAATTGATATGATTAAAAACATCATTAAACTCTGTTAGCTTCCTTTCTAGGATATGCCTGAGGAGCAGATCATTTATTTAAAAATACGAATTGCATCAGGGAAACTTGGATTTTCGTGAATTGGATTTAGTTGTTCTAGCTATTAAACTATGATCAGAGCAATTGAATTACTTTTGAAAGATTTTAGGTAATTTTTTATTAGATTTGCAATTCATTTTTCCCCTTTTAGCATCATGCTTCAATTAATTTGTTTGGGGTAGAGTATGCCATATTTGTTGTTCATACATGGAGATTGTTTCAGCTTATAAATCTTATTTTTAATGATAAAAACACGCTGAAGCATGGTTAAGAGGAATTTCCGATTGCCCAATCCGAATGCTGCATTTTAGGGCCATGCCACCCATCCTCTTATCCATGCTTCAGCATGTTTTTACCCTTAGGCTCATTAACCTGCTAAACTTGTAATGTTAAATTTTCAAAAGCCATTTTCTCTATAATTTATAAAAATAAATAAGATTCATTGTGCTCGTATTGGTACATCCAGCTGACTATTTTTTAAAAATGTATTTCCACCAGTTATTTTGTAAATAAATGTTTTTTGAGAGGTTAATGTAGTACATGTGTATCATCATTTGGCTGCTAGTGTCCTATCAAAGATATCAATTAAATGTAATTATGAGTTTATACTGTTGATTTTGACGAAATGAAAATTCCAGCTTAATGCACAAAACTTGATAAATATTGAGCGATTTTTTTTCATTCATTTATTTAGAGAAAATGGCTTTTGAAATTTAACATTACAGGTTTAGGGCTTGTTCCAGAGGTTAATGAACCTTAAAACTTTACCATATGCACCATCGAGCTTATGAATTACAGCAATATCATAACTTATATTTTAGCACCTTTTGGAAATATGCAGTGGAATAAGTTTATATTAGTGTCAGTGATAGCATTTATTGCCTTGGGAACACTTTGTTGCAATATATGGACTTAATTTGATGAATTTAAAAATGAACTAACTTCTGATTGCCTGATTGCTTGAAAAGTTTCTGGGGTAAGAAATAGCGGTTTTGATGCATAAAAGGTGAGTTGGACCCTTTGATCTAGTTTATTCATATCACGCATTCTTCAAATTATATTTCGAAATGCGGAAGGAAGAGCTATAACATGAATATTAAATATATGAGGGAAATTCATAAGGTAAAGATTCCATATTTTAACCCCGGGTGTTTTGGGAAAATCTAGGAATTGAGTAATTGCAATCGTTACGTTATCAACCCACGATGGCCATTTGTTCTTAGGTAATGTAATAATTTAGCTGCACTGGCCCTGCCTATAGTGTTCATAGGTGTTCTACGTACAGTGTAATAAAAACGAGAGGATATTTTCCGACTTTCCCTCGTTGTATCTTTTTAATAGAAAATCTGAGCTGTATACGTTTTATTATGAAAATGATTTGAATAAAGGTAGCATTAATTTTTCGAAAGCCCAAGCCTGTGAAATTAAAAGTTGCACGTCGTAACGCACGAAAAATCACATATACGCATTCCGTAATTGGTTAAACGTGCAAAAGCTGCTCTAATGCGCTCATCACAGCTGCATATAAATGTGTTGAAAATTAAAAGGGGATTGAAGAAGCAGTTGGCTGGATGGAATTTACTTTTGGCATATTAGCTAACGGTATACACACATTCAATTGTCATCAAAAAATGTGGGCATCTTCCAATATGCAATCGCTGCATTGGGTTCAACCTTGCATTTTTCTTCTTCTATTCTATGTGTAATATGTTATGGTCCATGCCTCTTATCTTTTCCTATAAGCCATCCTCCTTTCATCCCCTGAGATGGCTGTAATTGCTACTTGTGCTCTTTAATATTACGTTTCGGTCCTTCGGTTGCATCATAAAATGGCTTTTTTTAATGCAAAAGGATGTGAACGAGGGTGATGCGTTACGTGCGTTTTGCAGAAAATTACATCGCCATCCTCCACTTAATACTTGAATAAAAAAGTTTTATGCGTGAGCAATTATCGAGATAATTTTTTTTCACTCTTTCTGAATTAAAGCAAACATTAGCAAATGTGTAAGGGTGTAGCCATAAGCACATATTTTCGATAATAACAAAACTCGAAACGAAAATATAAATGTGATGCATCATGCTAGAAAATGGTACTGCGAGCTAGGATGAAACCTTTTTTTTTTTTTGTACATTTAGTCAATTTTATTTCGAGTTGCATTACTGTTATTTCTCTTTTATGAGCGCTCAAATAAACGCATGTAATTTGAAGTTGGGTATAAGGGAGAACCCCTCTCAGCAATTTTCTATTGTCATTATGATCCGGATCTTACATTTTTTTATTATCTCTACAAAAATGGTCTATTCGTGTACTGTTTGTCTTCTTTTCAATCCTCCTCGCCGTGTTACCTATAGGAAATTTTCTCGTTGCTTTTTTTGCTTTTCTTGAAAAATGCTATAGGACCCAGCTACCATTGTTTGGAATTAAGCTCGATGTTTTGGTATCTTTTTCTAACGACTGACTTCTACCAAAAGCCTGTCGACTATTATCCCATTGTGATATAAGCTGACCGCTACAGAACGAAACATGGTTGTGGTTTACAACCTTTTGAAAAAAGATACCAAGCATCAAGCTTAATTCTAGCTCTTTATCTGCCTTTGGACTATAGCTATATAACACATACTCGATGTACTAAATTAGTCTTACGTACTTGTGTGCAGTGGCTTTTTGATATAATTTTCGAAATGTATATGCAGTTAAACATTTTGTTCCATTAAACAACCTATCACATAAAATATTATCTCATTCCATTTGCATTATCAGTGTCTGGAAATGTACTTGAATTTTATCACCTCGAAAAAAGTTAGGAATTAATTTTTAAATTCGAGTTAAACACCAGTTTATGGTGGAATATCAAGATAGAACTGCTAAATTCCCGTTATAACTGGTAAAATCTGATATAAAATAATGTTATTTTTTAAACTTACCAAGAACTTTAGTAAAAGTAGCTATTTGGCATGTTTTCATTTAATGCACATTATATCTATTAAATTTTTATTATAACAAGTGACTATAATTTATTTTTTGTTGAAATTTTGTTCTATATACTGTGAAATTTCATGATTCATATGTCATGATTTCATGATGTCATATTCATTACACGATTTCAAACAGCGACCACAATTTCTACTATGATTAATTGTAATAGAGAAGGTGTACTTGATAATTTCAGAGATAACCCTTGAAATTCTTGAAATAGGCTTGAATCGGATCCAGGAAAGTTACTAAATTCAGCTTATTTTAAACAGATATAAAGCTACGTGTATGCGTTAAAACAAGCTGTTAAAATTTCAATAAGTGCAGTTGATTATTACTATGATTTTGAGATTATTTGAATCCCCATATCTGTAACACATAAAGAATCTAAAGTTTCGGAGGATTATTATTACTAGTAAGTTCTTTCGAACGTTTTATGTTCGTTTTCGGTCGAGATAAATCCATGCCATAAATTTTACAATAATCATCCATTTTGTAAATCTCTTTCCAGTAATTTTTAAAAATGTTGAAAACTGGATGAAGATACTGTTGAAGTAGGGTGTGTAGATTGAATACAGATGAGCATCATGGCAAACTCGCTCTCTACTTATCATTGTTGCATAAAATCGCTCATTAGCCTCACTTGATATCTGTATCCCAGTGACACGACTCATTTAATATTTAAACTGCCACATTATTCCGGGCAATTAGATTTAATCTTAATTTTCATCATTTGACTTGAAAGTATAGCGGATAGAAACTTGCCTAGCTCGATATGCAGATTTTCTGGAGAGGAAAGTTCATATTATCATAGTTTTTATTTTATTTGAAAAAAAAAAAAATGTTGCTTCACCTTGTTTCTATCAACTGAAACGCGTGATAACTTCATAGACTACATTTGTAATAGTTATTACAGTTTTACAAGTATAACAATTTATCTCCCAAACATGATTCTATATGTTAGTGAGTGTTAACCCTTTCACCTTAGGGTAAAGCGGTCGAGCTAGCATTTTATAATCAAAGGAAATACGTGAGAAAATAAATTGCGAAAATGATATTCTTGGGTCAGATCGTTTTTTAACCTTAACATGAGTTCCACTGTTTTAACAAAAATTGCATTGTTGAGCTATACATTTTTACACCCTTGCAAAGGAAAATGAGTTTGACCTATAACAAGATGTTCGTTCCACTTGCAAATTGTACGGTGATAAATCATCAAGTTCATTTCCATTTAAACTTTTTCAAGTAATTATGGGTTTTTGTACAACTAGCAGTGGCACGCAAGTTAATTTACTTTAAAAATACACTCTATAAACAATTATTTTTGTTCAACATTAAATTCAATCGAAAATATTTGAATTTCCATTTTCAAACATTTAAATAGGGTTAAAACATTGAACATAATTTTTAACTAAGCAAAACGAGCAAAATGAATTGGTAGGCCTATATCAAAACGAAACTATTTCATGAAATATCTCAGTCAATCATCTATATTTTTTCTTCTAAATTTCCTCCTTGTAATTTGTTGATGTTACATGCTGTAAATGTTTGTCCATGGCGTTTTTTTTTTCGATATTTTGAGAATTTCTCATTGAAGTTCAACATCAGTGGACACTTGATTGATATATATTATTTTTCTTTTAATCTTTAGGATGGCTGGAACCGTTGTTGGATCGCATTGCTCGCAATTGGACGACGGTAGTTTGCCCAGTTATTGACGTCATCGATGACAACACCCTGGAATACCTTCACCGTGATGCTTCAGGCACCAACGTTGGAGGATTTGATTGGAATCTTCAATTTAATTGGCATGGAGTACCCGACAGGGAAAAAAAGCGAAGAACACATGCATCAGACCCTGTATGGTAAGTGTTGATGATTTCATTTGTAAATTTGTGTTGCTTGTAATGGCAAAGATGTGTTTTCGATGTCCAATATTGTATTCGACAGATCTTTACATACATGTAGACAAATCTTAAAAGTAAGGTAGGTAAAAATCTGATAATCTCAATGTCCAGGAATATTAGTGAATTTTAATTGTTTACCAATATAAAGTGTTACTCTTCTGCTCCAGAAGCGGCCATATTGGAAATGAATGCTCTAATTTTATTTGCTCGTAGAAGTGTTGCTGAATTAAAGAGAATAATGTCAAAGCATTATTCCCAATTACTAATTTATACCACACAAAATTACCTGAACAGTTTTCATGTAGGCAAGTGTGTAGATCTTTATCCATAACAACCATTTCAAGAAAGGACCACGTGTCAAAGCTTATGAGATTTTGGAACACCTCACTATTATCCCAATAAAATCTTGTTATTGAGGGATGCATTCCATAAAGTTCCATATAGAATCACACCACTTTGATATTGGGGTCTCATTTGGTTCCACATTGGCCTAGTCTCACTATGGTCATAGCATGATCCATAAGGCTATTGAGACCGATGGAGATTTTTCAGTTTGGGTAACTGACCAGTTTTGCTAATGGACTTTTTTTAGCATTATAAATTCAATATCTTTGATGGTAATTACATAATTGAATTACAGTATGCCCAAATGCATTTTTATATTGACCTCGTGATTCATTTAAAGAATTATAACCAAATCCGATCCTATCGAATTGAATATAAAAGTATAGAGTAGTTCCACATGATTTTCAAACATAATGGAGACGTTTTCTTTTACGCAAACGTTTTCAGTTATCTCAGAGACGTAGATAGCTTTAATTGACTTCTCATGTTCAATTTGCGATCTAGCTACTGTTTGCAACACTGAGAAGCCAGCTATTCGCAAGAGGCGAGGAGATTGTCTCGCATTCGTTGCAAGTCACCCGAATGTATTCAAGACAATTCTCAGAGATATTCTAAAAATCTCTTCCGTATTCCCAAGATGGCTCATAAATTGAACAAAAAAATCATAACAGGAGATGTCAAATCTCAAGTTGAGTTAGGGCTGATTTTCAATTTTCCCCTTCTAGGAGATTGTTTTCTTCCAAAAGAAATTGTTTCGGAAAGAAAGAAACGTTATTTGTCTACTCGATCTAGACGATATGGCAGGCATAAATCCAAGGCTGAAGCTTTTTTTTTCTGCTTCTTGGGATGGATTTAATTGCGATTGGTCAGCTTAAATAGAGCAATTTTTCATTTGAGCATCATTGCATCGTCTCCTCCTCACAAGTGACCAGTGGTTTTATTTGTAAACTTGGCTGGTGTTATGTGGTGTTTCTGCAATGGTCAGTTTATGGTTTCACCTTTCCGCTCGAGCACTTTTCCCCACAGCCCTAGCTGCGATTACATGCTAGCTGTCTTGTGAGTAATGAAGTGAACTTCTCCCAAAAGCGAACAGCACAGTTTATCACCAAACGTGGCTCGGACGAAATCCAATTGCTTATTTTTCAAGCCCACTCTATCACTGTTTGATGTAATTTCTCCTGGCTTCCACCTTTTTAAAGGTGTTCGCCAATCACAGGGGCTCAACGTGCGTTTACGAGACCCGAAATGAAGAAAATGTGCAATGTCAGGTGGAATTGACCGTGCAAAATTCGTTAAGCTCGGATGTCGGCCAATGGCTGGAATTGGGACATAATGTCCACTCGAGTGACTTTTGTTGTTTCATTTAGATGTATTAGTTTATAGCAGCGTAGATCAGTGAGACGCATTGATAACCCAACTCACTCCGTGGTTTTGTACAAGACTTGGTCACTGGGTTTCGTGTAATTACTTAAAAGAAAACCATGATGAAAACCAACGATGAACCACACGCTCGGTAGACAATTACTTTTATTTGTAATGTGGCTTGAATGAAATCATGGACTTACTGGATGTGACAGCGTTTCAACATCAAGCCTTTTGGTGGACAAAGTAAGGCCAATGCAGTGAAACCTACTAAAGGTGACCACTCAAAAATGGCCAAATTTGGTCACTATATACAGAGAATTTCAATGAAGAAAAACATCTGTATGCACTAAAACCAATTTAGGAAATGTGGTCATTAGACTAGAGGAAAAATCCATATGTGGATATCCATAATTCTATTGGATATCCATTTAGATAGATCAAATTATTATGGAAATCAAGTATTGATATCCGTATCAATGAATGAAATAACTGTGGATATCCATGGCAATGGATAGTTATTAATTTTATACATGACAATAATGACTTAAATTTCTGCGGATATCATAATAATTGGTCAAAGTATAATGGATATCCATTAGTATCCATACGATTTTTGTAAATATCCATAGTAACGGATTAAAGTGTGTATACATTTATACATCCATGTAAGGATTTTTCATGAATGAATATGGTCACTTTACCAGGTTTTACTAACCTACATGTAAATCTGTCTTAATCAACAGGGGTATATGTGATACCAAGAGTTTAATATCTTGAAATCAAAAGTTTGGTTTTCTTACAAATTTCATGTGCAGTGTAGTTATCAGATATTTATAGTTAAGTTTATGACCCTTACTGTTTTATCTGAAAGTTGAGGTAATGCTGATATGTCTTTCCAATGATGAATAAGCAACATTATGTCAGAATTGATCTAATTTGCCATATCTTCTCCGAAATGCTTTCATTGCTTATTTGTTTCATATCTGTGTGTATGCATTTAGGCATAGTACACCCAATACATTAAATAAAACTATTTTCATGTAGGAATTTCAACCGATTTTTTTTTTTTTTTTCATATGTGTTTTAAAAACTTTTAGACTTAAATAGCAACCAGGAGTTTTTTAAAAACAAGGTGGTCCTCATAGCTTTAATGTTGTGCTGTATCTCTTTTTACTTTCAAAATATACAGGATCCTATATTTTTGGAAGGACTCGTATAAGCTTTACAGTACATGTACTTGTATGTATAGAACAAATATAAATGCAAATTCTGTGTAGCCAATGATATTCTTTCGATATTACCAATGAAAACGCGATTTTTAGCGTTCACATTATTTTGTCCATGCATTTTCGTTGCGATTGTTCGATGTTGCCAAGCTGCTGGGGTTTTCTCAAGGAATTTTTTTTATTGACATTCTTTTTCATAGTTGCTTATAAATATGATAGTAGATTTTTGCAATTGATGTAAATATATGTGCAGTGCCTATAAAGTATATTTAAATTTATATTTTCATAAACTTGAGCAGCTGCTATTACACCAGGCATTGTTCAAGCCTGAGAATTTACTGGTACACTTTACTGTCAAAGGCTTATTGAAGTTTATTCATGCAGTCCGATACTTCTTGGAAATCTGGAAATATCTTCCTGCATGCTGGAATGAAACATGTCTTTGCTTCGTATATAATCACTGATGCAAAGCTTAGCATTTAGTGACCAAATGCAGGGTTTTCTAGATCTGTAAACCATGAAATTGTTAGGGAAATTGGAAACACAAGTGGATAATCAATGAAAAGAGATTGATTTTAAAAAATTCAGAGAAATTCATCATATGCATATTATATTTTCTTCACATAGCCAGTTATTAATTATCGCAAAAATCAAGATAGGACACATTGAGCCAGTTCTACATTCATAGAAGTGGGGAATTTCCCCTCACTTTAACATAACCATAATTTTAAGTCAATAAAAATTGACGTGTCATTTACACGTTTTTGTAACAAAAAAAGGATGTCTACTCTTTCATATTACATGTATATTCAGATTTGAAAAGGAACAACTTATTGGTATATCAAGTTGAATTTAGGGTGGTGATTTATTGATCGTTATAAATTGTTTTAAAACTACTAAATATTGTTTTAATGTATTAAAAATTTGTTTTAAAACTACCAAAAAATTGTTTTTAACTACAAACAATTATTTTTAACTACAAACAATTGTTTTAAACTACAAGAAATTGTTTGAAACTTACAAATTGTTTGAAAACTAGTAAAATTATGTTTGAAAACTACTTAAAATTGTTTGAAAATACTAAAAATTGTTTGAAAACTACTAAAAATTGTTTGAAAATATTAAAAATTGTGTTTTGAATACTAAAAAGTTATAGAAATTTTCAGAAACCCTACTGTAGCAATCTTTTAACTGGTGTTAAAACTGAATTTCTTTTGATTTGGAATTTGACTTAGGTCACCCATTTCGATCAATTTACCAAACAACCTCCACGTCAACATCTAATTAAAATCCAAGACTGTAATCCTACCGATCCGATCCATCGCAGCATTGCGGTTTCTCATTGATCCGACCCTTTGATTTCGATCTGAGGTATGCAGAATAGACGAAAGATGTCAAATGATTCGGAGGTATAATGGCTTTGTTATCTCGGTGGTGAAGGAGAATGGGTCAGTCTTCCGATGCATACATTTTTAGCGGTCGATACGCCTTTGCAGCAATTTTGATTGCTGTTCCTAAAGATACCCATCGATGCTTTGGTGTGCCTAGTGCACGTGGTTGCTACAGAGACTTGATGTCCTTTGGGGGGAAAAAAACCTCCCTATTAAAACGCTATTGCATTTGCGTTCAGCTTCTGATATATTTGGCCCTCGTCCGTTTCTGGCCCAAAGCTCACTTTTTCATCGATGCTACAGTGATAAATTACCTTTACTGGTGTTTGTTTTAAAATTTCTTGGGAATGCGCGCCTCTTATAAATAGGTCGAGATAAATCTTGTGCAGATTTCGCTTAGGATAGTAGGCCTAATGATGAAATATTTATGCCCTACCGCAGTCCCGAGTGGGCATTTATTTAAGCCGTCCTGGCTTTTGTTTAAATGTAATTGGATGTGTCTGAAATACTGCACCGAGTGTGCAATATACCGTTATTTAAATTTCCTTCGATTTCTTGCACGCGTCATTAAAAAAAGACTGAGGCACAGCAGGGTCCTATGTAGAAAACTCGGTTCAACAGTTTCTTAAAGGTTCTTCTAACAGCATCTTAAAGAATTTATGCTCTAATGGAACACTTCGCTCCATGTAACATGTAACAAACGAGGGACGCAGGACACCGGAGAGGCCCTTTTAGGAATGCACGATACAGTGGCGCCATCTGTGTTTCCTGCACTTATTGTTAAGGGGCCGTCCATAAATGACGACACGCACTAGGGGGGGGGGGAGTCACACATTTGTGATGTGTCACGAGGGGGAGGGGGAAGTTAAGAAATGTGACGTCACATCAAAAATCAAAATGCCCTACTTTAAATAATAAGTTTGATCAAAATATGTTTGCAAATTTCAGTTTTCCATTGCCTCATTTTTAATATATGTACATGTTTTCTCCTACAATATCAGAATGCAGCGCCACACTATACAGAGTCTATAATGACAATAACCAGTTTTCGAGGTGGGGGTCAGAGCTTTGTGACGTCATATTTAAGGGGCACTCATTGTTAAGGGGCAGTCCATAAATGAAGCCACGTACTAGGGGGGGAAGTCACATATTTGTGATGTTGTGTTGATGAAGGGGAGTGGGAAGTTAAGAAATGGGACGTCACATCAAAAATCAAAATGCCCTACTTTAAATAATAAGTTTGATCAAAATATTTTTTGCAAATTTCAGTTTTCCATTGCCTCCTTTTTAACACATGTTTTATCCTGCAATATCAGAGTGCAGTGCCACATTGTACATACTGACAATAACCAGTTTTGAGGTGGGGATCAGAGCTTTGTGACTAAGTGTGATATATGGGGGAGGTGGTTCAAAAATCTGCCAAAATCGCGTGACGTCATTTATGAACAGCCCATGAGCCAGTTGAACGCTAGGAATTTTTTGAATTATGAACCTCTGTCAGTGATTGATTCGAAATTCTTCAGCTTCATAAAATCCTGGCTTCACTCGACTCGTGCGGGGATTTACATAAAATTGGCCTCATTTCTAAATGGATAACGTGTATAGTGTTAAATACATTTCTACATCAGTTACAAAAACTGCATCGAAGCATGCATTCATTCGTCAGTGGATTTCTTCCACTGCAAGGCACCGTGCAATTTTATCTTCCAGAAACATCTTCGAAAAGTCAATGTTATGAAATCTTAACTTTTCACTGCGAATATACGGATGTGCAGGGTTCTAGCTGATCGTATAACAAGGGTAAGCCCCCGTCAGAGCTCTGTTGGGGCTACCTGTAAGCCTTTCTTTCGATTTTTCATGCCCTACAAGAGTCGATGCTTGGTTGCAATAGGGATTAAGAGTTATAAAACAGGTCGACTCCAATTACGTTCCGCCCGTAAGACTTTTATTTGGATCCCGACGCTGAACGCCGAACAATTTTTTTTATATTTTTCCTGCCAAGAGATCTGTTCCACTTCGTAGATCCATATAGACTGCATATTTTTATTTCCTAGACCATATAGACCTATATGCATAAAGAGCATTGGTGGAGAAATTGAGATATGCACTTTCTCCTTTTTTTTTTGTTAAAAAAAGTCATTGGAAAAGAAGGGACAAGACGGTAATAAAAATCAATGCTTGAAGATGTATTGTTATAGGGCTTGTAACTCGCCATGACGCACGACGTGGCATAGACTATATAAAGGAAAATCAGATTACAAAAATCAAATTGGGCCTTCCTGTTTGCTTCGGCAAGCCCATAAAGTTGCTCACTAAAGGGATTTGCTTGTTGCGTCTTGTGGGTCCAAGAAACATTCGTTAGGCAAATTGCACGTAAGAACTACTTAATCCGTTTTTATTTAAGGTTTTTCCCACGGCTCATTCGAGGAGTTTACAATTTTCTCCAGTTTAGTTTTTTTTTTTTTCACTTTCCTAGAATTCGACTTTTCTGTTGGTCTGCTTTTCAAACCCTTATCTTGTTGTTTGTACATGTGCATGTACATGTAGCTGTATAACAGCTAGTTATTGGACATCATAGAAAAACTTTCTGGAGATGTTAGTTTATCCTTTGTGCATGCCTTTAGAAACTTTGAAGAACCATCGAGTGAAGTACTTCAATAGAACCTTTAGCATGGGTCACCGTCACGAATTCTATCTTTTCTTATAGACTAAATAGAAATCTGATAAATTGTTGAAAAATATTTTACATATGCAAATGAACGAGTGACGTCATTTCAGCGGCTAGATTTCTAGACTAAAGCATTAGAAAGCTAAATACCCCCAGTCATGTCTTAACGCAAGTGGCCCTTGAGTTAAATGCCAAAATCTGTTTTTTACCCTCGTGATAAATTTGGCGTGGTCACGCATTATAGCTAGCGCTCATCCTGGAATTTGTTCGATTTTTATTTCGCTTAAGACAACCCTATTGGAAAATCCAGTATATACTGGTCCAGTATCATACTATGTTATGGAATACTGGACCCAGTATATACTGGTCCAGTATCATACTAGGTTATGGAATACTGGTCCCAATATCATACTGGTATAATGGTATAATGGTCATTTTAAGCCTAATTTTTAAAAATTTAAATTATTTAATTATTATCCCATATTATGTTCTCTACATGCTACCAACAATGCATTTATTAATATTCACTCAATATACACTTGAAATTAAATAGAGAAAATTTGCTTCTTACCTGGGACTTGAACCGTCGACCTCAGCATTCCCAATCCAGCACATAGACCACTGAGCTAC
>JAQGCC010001859.1:0-21033 GCA_034698905.1 Xestoiulus laeticollis | reverse complement strand
AGCCGACCGGGGTTTGAACCTGGGTCTCCCGAGTTCAAGGAGCTAAGCATAACCACTAAGCCAACCTTGTCGGCTTTTGTAGCCCTCTAATAAAACGAGAGGATCATGACTTTAAACACAATGTTGGTACATGTAGGCCTACTAACAACATATACACAGTTTATATACAAGAAACTAGAGATTTTGAATTTGGAGTTAAATGCCACCAGCACTGTGCTCGAGTCCATCAAAAACCTTACCATCGGGTGGAGATAAATGGGCAAACTGGATGCCGCCTCTGAAAATGTAAAACGAGATACAATGAGTTCAAGTTTCCAGAGTTCAAAATGACGTTTAAAAATTTAAACTGGTGGCAAAAATGTAACAAGCTAACTCGTCTAGTAAAATGGACGCGCTACGGGACTGATTGCTACATCGAAGTTGCACTACAAAGTGTGATTTAATGGTAGGGATTAAACAGAAACGAGAAGCAGATGCATGCAGATTAATCGAACAACTAAATTACACTGAAGTTATGAATTTTTGAAAGCCTACTTCTCAAGATTTGTATGGCATGGCGCTACCAATCTTGATAAATTTTGGCTAAGAACTCGTGTTTTTGGAATGATTTACATTTATCAAAAGTGTGACATGTAATATTTAAAAGAATGCCAGTCTACGCCTAGTGTTAGCTTGTGCCACTGGTTATTCAGCTAGAGATCGCTACTGAAATGCGAAGTAAGCGAAAGTTAAACATGTTGAGCGTGGTTAAGGTGTTTGTGACTAAGAGGTTAAAGGCTCACCCGAGGAGGATAGAGGCTGCCTCAGGCACTCGATACACCTGGCAAGAAAACACCATTTTTATAGCAAATTAACAGTGCCAATATGCGCACGATATCCAACAGCATCATAAACATATATTAAACACGTAAAAATATGACGAAAAGCGGCAATAAGAACACATAAAAAGGTTCGCAACAGTGGTCAGTCAACGAACGAGGATGAGAACTGTGGTGAAAAAAGTTAATGAACATAAAAAAGCTCATCTTGACACGAACAACCAACAATTAACAGTGCATCCTGTATGGTTAATGCAAAAATTATATGAGGCCATCATTCAGTGTTCAAATATTAGCTCCCTGTACATGTATCAAAAATGCTAAAATAAAAATGGAAATATAATTACATGCATATCTTTGCAAAATGTCAGTAGAATATTTAAATTATTAAAAAAGAAAATTAAAACAACGAGAAATTTCTTATAACTTTTCAAAGGATTAATGCTTTCAAAAGTTATACAGCGAAGCCTGGTAAAGTGACCACTTTTCCTAAAATGGTTTTAGGGCAATATATTTCCTTAAATACAAAAATTCTTTGACCACATGTCTATTGTGTTCAGTGACAATCTTCTTAGTCCTTCAGTGCGTTTTTTCGATAACTAAGTTTTTGGAAAACATTTCTAAAAATACCAAGTTTCACTTAAAATTTACAGAGACATCTGCTTGAAGGATGAAATTAAGCTTCTAGTAAAACATTACAAAAGCAGCTAAATAGTTGAAAATTTGCAAGTCCTGTGTCCACATGTTTTCTATACAGTGACCATCATAGTACCCATACTTTTTGAATTATCCTTGCAAAAATTGCTTGCAAACATCACATTAAAAAAAACAGACGAGGTATTTATTGTGAACATAACCTCCTGAGTGCAATAGGACAAACTGAATGACGTAGGAGGTATTTAAACTATAAGCCTTTGGAAGTCCAATTAGAATTCTTATAAACTCAAGTTTTATTTTCCTGCAAAGATATAGAGAAATTTCAGCCAACTATCTATAAAAGTTCACAGCAGTTATCAAACAACAGGTATTGAAAGGCAAAAGCCATCATTACGGTTTCACTTTGCTTCATTTCGGACACTCAAACAAAAGCAGGCCTACTACCATGGACATGCTAGAGAAAGACATTACAGTTCTAAGAAAAGCCACTCAGGAAGACCTTGCTAAAAATTACACAGCAGCACTTGAACTTTATCAACTTGCCATCGCGAGTTTCCAATGTTCCATTGAAGATGAAGCTATGGGGTCAACAGCCAAAAACAAAATTCGAGAAAAAGTTGGCGTGTATCAAAGGAGGGTCACCCAAATTTCTGAATACCTGAAGCGCAAAGCAAATAACCAAGATACTGATGATGACTCCATATTACTGGTCAGCCATACGTTTTGTCCAATTCTACAAAAGGCCATTAATATAGTGACCCGAGCAACCGAGGAAGATTGCGAGAAAAATTATGCAGCGGCATATGGACTTTATCAACTTGCTATCGAGTGTTTCCAACAGTCCAGTGAAAACGAAATCCAGACATCAAGTATCAAAGATGCAATTCGAGAAAAAACCTCCTTGTACCAAGCTAGGGCCACCATGATTTCTGAATACCTGAAGAGCACAGCATGTACCCACTACAGTAACCAAGATATTAATGATGACAAGGAACAATCAGACTCAGATAAAGACACTGAGCCTATCATTGCTAGCAAGGAATTTGTTCACGACATGGACAACAATACGGGAAGCAAAATGAAATCCTTAAACTGCTGTCAGTGTCACATCTTGTAGAATTAAACAGCCTGTTAGGTTGCAGTTCCAATCGACAGAATTAAATGATAGACCAGAAGTGACCATGGGTGACAATTCACCAAAGAATGGGAAGGAAAGATGTAAGCTATCAAGAGGTGTGTAGGCCTACATATAATTTTCGCTGAGCAATAACGTTGTATTATGCTCTTATCTTTATTTGTAAAACCACGATTATAAAAAAGTCATTAAAAAGTATATTTATGAGAAATTCAGAACTATTTGTTCATTTATTGACCGATTTTGCAGCATATGATGACGATAGAAGTCACCAACGCCATGGGGTGGGCCATCATCACCAAACTGGAAATCTTGCCCACAAGATGTTACTATTCTACCCCCAAGGGTCCTTTAGCGTGCAGAGAGCAAGGGGATTCTACACAGGACCACGGTTTAAACTCATCTGAAATTTCACTCTTTCGAAAAATTCCCAACGATAAAAAAAACGATCAATCAATCTCACAGACTCACACAGTGACAAGAGCAGTCCATTATTAGACAGGAGTTAAACAACTAATGGCCTTCATAAATTCGTTTTATTAGCTTCATATACAAGTTTCAAGTTTCCTGCTTAAGGATATACTGAACGATTAAAGCAATGCGATCTTCAATGACGTCATGCATGTTCAACAACGATTCCAGAGTAGTGTTTTTTCCTGAAAAATTGTGACATACCGACCAGTGAATGCATTGGCTGCTGCGTTGAAGGAGTCCTCTCAAATGGCTTACCAATTCTTGGTAAACGAAGGCACGAGCTGCACTGAAGACTCGCATCTCGAGACTAGTTTTGAAAGCTTTTCTGATGACCACGAACAAGAAGTAAAGAAAGTTAACGGTAAAGATTCGTTAAACTGTGCAACTGTGCCAAAACTAGATTGCTCCAATGTCCCACAAGAACTCTTGATTGCCAATATTGATGCAGAATTCAGAAGTCCATGCAGTTTGGCTAGCGCTTCAGGATCAACTACGATGCCCATTGTCAATTGGACTAGCATCACTGGTCAAAAAGACGTCAAAGATGCCATTATGACTGCCATCATTCAGCCTATGAAAAATCACCATCCACGGTCCAAACACAGGATACAGTTCAAGAGAACACTGCTGTACGGGCCTCGAGGAAGTGGCAAAACGCACTTGGCAAGAGCAATTTCAACTGAGACCAAAGGTTCGAGGTTTTCATTTATCTTGGAATCCTGTTCTGACATTATGTTAAACTCCATTGGCAATGCCGATACGTTAACCAGACTCTTTGCTGAAGCAACAGAACGTTCTCCGTGCATCATGTTCCTGGACGACATTGACTGGTTGTTTAGAACCGAAGAAATGGACCATGAAAATAGAAGTTTGGCCCGATGCCTAATCACCGAGATTGCTTTATGCAACAGCCCTAAAAGCCGAAGGGCAATCCGGGTCTTGGGTGCAACAAACAGGCCTTGGCTCTTGGAATCCAATTTCCGACTGCTTTTCGACACCATTATTTACGTACCGCTTCCAGAGTTACCGGCCAGAATTAGCATGTTCAAGTGGCAAGTGGGCTCAAACTCAAACAGCCTCACAAATGAAGATTTCGAGAAACTAGGTTTGCTCTCCGAGGGCTATTCGGCGAAGGACATAGCTGCTGTCGTGAAAGAAGCTTCCATGCAGTCTGTGCAAAGAATTCAATCAGCCACCCACTTCAGAAGGGTAACAGGACACTCCAAGAGAAACACCAAAGAAGTAGCAGGCGTCCTTCTTGAGCCATGTTCACCATCATCTCCGGGTGCCGTCGAGATGTCCTGGATGGACATTGATGGCAACAAACTCCAAGGGCCACTCCTATCTGTGCAGGACATGCTCAGTGTCGTGGATGCCTTCGCATCCACTGTCTCCATGCAAGATCTAGAGAGGATGGAACGTTTCACTGATGACTGGGAGAGTGAAAGAAATCGAAGAAAGAAATCTGTTTTCTGCTGTTACAAGAGTAAACACTAGACATGTGTTCCTAGTTATGGAGTGAAAGCTGTATAATGCCTAGTCCACATCAAGGAAACAAATTTCATGAAACATGAAACTCAAAACATTTCATGATAAAAATGTTGCGATGCCTATGATGCAGCATGTTTAAACCAATGCAACATCATTGAAACATTATGAAGTTTTATGTTTCATGGAAATGTTGCCTTGGTGTGGACTTGGAATGATGTCAGCTTTTTCTTCTTGCGAAGACCTTGATAAAAATGTGGATGGACGAAATTCAAAGGACTTTGTGCTTTTTTATCATATTACACGCTTATTACGGTCTGCACCGATGATTCATACAAGAATCCAACGTCCCACAATATACGATGGACAGTTTAACTACAGTACACGAAACAGACAATTGTCATTCAGCCAAGAATACATCGCCATTTTAGGGCAACAAGACACGAGTCATCCTCCTGTTGGACGTTATGCAAACTATGTCACAACTCTTAATTACCGTCTCGGTCATGTGCTTCCTTTTTTTTCCACCTTAAATAGAAGGCAAGTTTGGATTAAGGCCAAGTGAAGCCCTAAGTGCTTTCCAAGCAATGGTGCGCCCTAACACCCATTGGGGTCTTTGTTCTAATGTAATTAACCAAGGCAAGTAGAAAAAAAGTTGAACTGGACAGACAACAAATGCTATCTTCGTGCCCTATATCACGAGCATTATAGTGATAATGCTCGTTGACGACTCTTAGTGCCCTTCTTCTAATGTAAAACCATTAAGTAGAAAAAAAGTAAAACTTGACAGTCGCCCCTAAGTCGGGTGCCCTAGCTTATCTCTAATCATAATGGGGAGGCATAAATGTTAATAAGGTACCTCAAGGAATAGGAATTCTAGTGACCAAACTGCACAATGCCCACTGTCGCCTAAACATTTGTATCATTGCATGAACGCTGTACAATGATATTACATGTACATGTAAAACCAGCATGACTCAGCCAGGGATAGTCAGCTGACGAGACATGAGTCAGCCTCGCATGAGGGTAAAAACCAAAATTAATCCTGGCTGGCATTCCCGCAACTTCTGCATAATTAAAAATTGTTTTCCCAGAAAGGATGAAAGCGTGACATTGCATCGTCCTCATGCAACTTCACACACCTTCCTCTCCGGCAATCGATATTTCACTCTTCAGTCACGTGTGTGACGTCACTGAACATTTTTTGGCAGAGCGTTCCAGCAGGGCCCACGCCCAAATAAAGACACCAGGTTGGTTTACCGAAATACTTTTAGCAGACGGGGATGATTAAAATAGGACAAGACAAAAAAGCCTCAATGAAAGAGATCAGGATTGCATTGTGAGGGCAACGCGTTGGTCTGTTGCCAGGAGAAGTTGCCGATTCCAGGAGGACAAGTTCGTCAACTCCGAGAATCCCAATGATGAGAGCCAACTTGCCTATATCCGCCATGCTTTGAATTTCTACAGTGAATATTGAGCGTCCTCGGTTAGAAATCTACAGGAATCATAATACATTTTGGTTAAAACCAGAACCGGAAAGGGGCCCCAGCAAGCACGGCAACTTTAACTCTTCAATGTACTTCCTGTCAAATTCTACTTTATTCCATATTGACAAAAACATTTGCATATGTTCACAAATATATGTCCTGATAAGTAATAGTTATCACTATATAGCATCCAAATTTATTCAAAAAAAGGGCTGGGCAGGGCTTATGTAAAACTAAGCAGAATTCGGCAAATATTTCTGCACATTTACTTGCAAAAATAGAAGATTTATAAATTAAAATCTAATCAATCTTAATTAACTTTTAGAGGACTTTGAAGGCCGTTTCCTACAAGGTCCATTAACTGCATCCAGATGATGCGCATCTCGTACATGGGATAGTCCCAGGTGAATTTTAGAGTTTGATTCAATTTCTTTATAAAATCAATAATGCAAATCAATCTCATCCAATTTTAGTTGCAAAACCCAAACTGCATATTCTACTTATTAAAATACATCACAAACTCCTTGTTGTTTTTAGTTTCATGTTTCCCTAGCTTCCCAGCATTATGAAGAGAAAATGTTCAAATTTACCAGCCTACAACAACCGGTTAGCAAACAATGCAGAATTTGGAGAGAAGATGACACCTGTTGGCTCACACGAATTATGGATGGCAAATTCGTATTGATTGATCCCCCCTTGTTAAGCCTCCTCGGCCTTCGACATCCAACTACATGTAGTCGATTGCAAATGGAAAAATCTGTCTATTTTGACCAAACTGAGACCTTGTGTTGTCAATTTTTCCCATCAAAGTTATCACTTAAAATATTTGCACAATTTGAAACCCTCGTCCCAAATCTTCATTCCGGAACATTTTCAAGTGTCCTAGAAGCATACCTGTATCTTATCAGACAAGATGAAAGTTTATCCTCAACTATTGCAACAAGGTTGAAGTTACCCCCAACTTTGAGGTCAACTATAATCAAACACCAAACAAATACAAAAACTCCACGCGCACGTAACAGAGCGAAAATCTACATTTTTAGGAAATACAGTGGGATTCTCTTATAACGATGCGGGATGCATAAAAAGATTGTAAATTCCTTTTTAATTTCCAGCAAATTTACCTATTCCAAACAGCTTAATTGCTATTCTCTACGACTATTTTATCAAAAAATGTAATAAATACATTTAAATCAATTTTAACCTTGGATTTTTGTGTAGTTGTATGTACCTTATTACTGTTATTACATGTACGTTTTATTTTTCCTAAATCCGGATACAACGAAGTTAGGATCTGAATTTTCAGGTCCATTGAAGATAGTTAGAAGCGAATTCCACTGTAGTTGTAGAACTCCTATATTAATATGCAATGACAAAGTCACACCAAGTCACTTTTTGCTACGCTATTCGCCATTAACATAATTAAAACTTATGCTTGTGAATGGAAAACCGAAGCAGAGTTACACACGTTACACTTAATTGTCAACAATTGTAACATATGAAATTTCACTCTGACTAACAATGGATAAAATATCACGAAATGCATTTAATCAGCAAGCAGGTGTCAAAGACGTCACCAAGATGTAATCAAGCGCAGCGATTCCTAGTTTCCAGCAGCAAACATATAGAAATAGAATAGTGTTTGCATCAGTTCCAAAAGAAACCTATCAAACTGTGCAATTCCTAATAAATGTGTCCATTGAAACAGTTTTATAATTACGATAATGGATTTTACTGAGCATTGAGTTTAAACACATTCAGCAGATGCCTTTATACTTGTCTACAGATGTCAATGCTGTATTTAATATGCATTAGGTTTATATTTATTTCACGATCAGTATTGTCTGAACACTTTGCAGATTCGCCAGAAATTCAGCGATGCATTATTGCATAGAAAGTCAGGAGGAAAATGACGTTGGCCGTGGAGAATTGCCACGTCACTGACATATACAGATAACACGAAGGCAATACAAAAAAAATATAGTGCCATGTTCCAAATGGTGATCTGATAATCGGTTGTGATGGGTTGCCCATCCACCGTGACAGAAGCAATTGCATTCTTAAAATCCATTAGCCATTAGAGCGCAAATTAAATGTGTAGTTCCACAGCCAAAACATTGACGAAACTATGGAAACTAACCCATTACGAAGAAATATGCCCTACGACGAGGCAATTCAAAATTTATACCAATGATTGCCAATGGAGGGTGCTAAAAAACAGGGCACTGGTCTATAACTTACAGTGCCATCTGAAGACAGCCATCATTAGCACTGAGAATCAGTGATTACTCCTCCAGGGAGATCTTAGCTTATGCTGGATGGAGATAATAGGACGATTTGTTAAAGCTATACGTAAAAAACAGCTATTGTCTATAACAACTTATTTCAATATAAAAATCATTGAAATTAAAAAAACCTTAAAAATAATTTCGCCAGGAGAACCAATAAATTGATGCATCCCCTACTCCCCTTTTATTACATTTCCAAAAATCCTTCTCATTACCACAGAAATTAAGATGACAACAGTGTTGTAAATGCAATGATAATTTGTAGGCTACATAATGAAATATTTGGCTAGCTTCACATAAAGATAATAAATTATGTGACACAATATTCATATTCTCCAGAAATTCTGGAAACATGTAGAGTATTCTAGGTACATGTACTACAAACTAGGAACTGAGATGCAGGGTGTCACAAGACGTACTTAGAAATTTACCAGAGGACCTACGAAAACAATGCTGAAAACTTGAGAAAAAAAATCACTGACAAACAGGCAAGAATTCGAAAAAAAGAAAAAAATCAACCAAATCAAATATTTACCTTCCATCCTAAATTTTCGAAGAAGGTGCATAGCCTTGTTTGTCCAGTAGTCTTTCCACCACATGGCCCTGCAAGAAAAAGTCCAAAATTCAGTGATCCATGCCAGCTCCAAGTTCACTGTAACCCGTAATGGCTTTGCAAACATAGCTGCACGCAGATTTTTCCACATTGGACACATGCCATAGATGGATTTGCAATTCATCAAAACAAGGCCTACAATGAATTGGGTACAAAAAGTGGGATATGTGGGCATTAATTATTATGGCGTTCACACGCAGTTTCATAAACCATCATTCAAGTAATCCAGAATGCCAACACCACTAATGTCGGTCAATGGACCCATTGAGTGCACAACAAACTTGTAGATCTTTCGTGCAAATAATTCACTTTTTCCTGATGTGAGTGACCGGCCTTGGGCTTTAGCCTAACTTTAACCAGCCCAATTTGCATGGAAATGAACTGTAGTTTGTTGAACAATTCAAAGTTGACAGATTCACAAAATTCCGCTTACTCGACATGCCATAACCGGATCAACGGGGGACATTTACTGATAATATTGAAATCTATAATGAAACAAATGCAAAGGGCATTGGTTCTACGAAAGTTTAATCAAAGATGATCTCATACCCTGTAAAAAAATTGGGGTTTATTTAAAATTTCAAAGGGCCCTCATCCAATTTAGTGAGGCAGATAAGCAAATATCTGTGCATTTTGTGATACATACTGTACAATTTTAACATCTCAAACGTCTGAGACTTAAAACTTGCTTGAGCACGTACAGCATATCATGTATAAACTGTCGAAAAATCATGAATACATGTATGTCATGAACTGCACATGGAAAAAGAAAGTGAATCAGGTGCCACCTCTAGATTTCGAGTCCTTGAAAAGTTAACGTCAGACGTGAAACTCGTCACGATTTCGGGTTTGAACCAATACTAAAACCTAACAAAGACTTGGTGAAAAGGGGTACAGCATTTTTAGCATGCTCTTCGTACATGTACCACCATCCAGTTGCCCAACAACAGTAACGGGTTCAGGTAAATTCGATTTTGCCAAGGTTACGACAATGCCGATGCCTCGAAACTCCACAAGGTTAATGTAAACCGACGGAGTTACAATTCCTCCTTGGGAATTCAGAAACGTGACAGGGGTAACATCTACGTCCCCTATTAATCCATCACCTGCCACTCTTAGCTTATAAATCCATTGGATGCTGGCCAAAGAGCTTAATTCTGAAATGTAAAGTGAGCAAATGACATTAAATGTCCATTTTTTTTAATAAAAAAAAGCCGAGCGAATGTGGGCATAGATTTTGCGCTGCGAATTATAAATTGCTGATGTGAATGTATAGTCTTGGGCCTAAGTATATCTCAGAGATTCTTGAAACATCTCCATCTCACCTTGACCAATTTTTCTAAATCAGGAAACGGACTTGAGTGCGAATTTAGTTTAAGCAACCCAGCCAACACCCGCGATTTTGACAATGATTTTGTAGCCTCGAATTTTATTTTCGGGTTGCACCACGCTTCATTTAAATTTAGCTGAGGATCAAAACTTCAACATGCTTATCACGTTGCAGTTTTGAGTATACATGTACTGTAGTCTTGCATGTACATATGTTATACCGGTCAAACAGGAAATGTTCATGATTACGGGTTAATTTCAGTTAATTAATAGACATGTTAACGGATATACCGTAAGTCTGCAATGACTCTACATGTTTGAATATGTTTCAAAAACATGTTGAACAAAATCAGTAGAATTGTTTTCAGGTACTAAAATGCGTCAAAAATAAACCATTATCAATCAGTTTCTCTGGAAAGGTTTTATGCTTAATGGAGATTCTTCTGAACCTTTCTGGAAAAAAGCAGTTTACACCAACGCACACAAAATTAATTGTAGCTAATGTCCTTCTGGTTTACTTCTGTGAATCATTTTATAATCAAAGCGTACAACGTTCATAAACCTTGCAGAGTATCCTTGGAATTTCCTATAAACCAGGAGCCATTTGATTTTCCAAATCAAGTCAAAAGTAATTTCCTGTGATATTGAATTAAACAAAAGCTCCAGCCTTGATAAAAAGTTGGTACAAAATATGCCAGAAATGGATGGAAAAAAACCGTGTATTTTCGAAGTTGGTCCTTCCTACTTTCTACAATCTACACATATAGCCTATATGTAGGAATGTTTTGAGACATTATATGACAGAACAGAGTCAAATCACCTGTAACTAACAATCACTGATCATGCCACAAGTTCATACATGGCAACAAGGGCTACAGCAGATTCATGCATTAATTAATGACAAAATCGATTTTCAATTTTTATATTTATTATAAAATTGACTTGGTATTCCGGTATACGTAAAAACTAGAGAGGAAATCAACAGGAAACTGAATTAATTATCAGGAATAAATTCGTCCGCTCGACATTATTTCAATGAACAATTTTAGACAATGCAGCTATGGGTGTCTTGTGACCGGACATTTTCGCACACCTAAATATAACATAATATATGTCCAATTTGGATTAGGTTAGGTTTACGTTAGGTTAACTTGCATGTATATTTGCGGAAAAAAAACTTGACGCAATAAACCTATTGAGCAAATTGCTTTACATGTACACTTAAAATTTCTACTTCCATTTGCCAAATCTCCACAAGCCTGGCTAATCTAATACTTTCCAAATAATTTAATAAGTTCCATGCTAATTAATGCTTTGACATTTCGTATGAGAGACGTCATTAATACGATTAAGTAATTAGGATATATACGTACATGTATACATTGAATTTATAGTTACGATTACAAGTGCATGGAGGAATGAAACTTGTATAATTACTAATTACAGCAATCTGGTTTCAGTCAGAATACCAATTACATATTTCTCACGATTCCAATCGCATTTCACATTAACCAGAAGTGGTTCAACACGACAAATCGATACACCAATAACCCGTGGGTCAAGAACAGTGCAGAATTATGGATCTGACTCTGCCATTACGATTATACAACACCTTCAGTAATCCGAAACTTTTCTGATTGTGAAAAAAATTTTTTTTTTAATTTCTTGCGGTTATAATTAGTCATCATTTATTTGTTTTGTGCTTCATGGCGAGAAGCATTAATGTGAAATTTTAGACCAGGGAGCTCAGGTTGAGTAGACAGTTTGGTTAATTTAAATCTGCGAAATCTTCCTCTTGTCCAATAATCCTTAAAAACCGATTCATCCTATTAACTGCTAATAATGCAGTACATGTACTGCACGTACATGTACTGCACGTACATACGTATTCGCTATCTGTTCCACTAATCCGACGCTTATTATGCTTCGGCAGTGCTTATAGTCCCATATGGTGTAGGATTACCGAGGCTGTATGAGCATATGATGTTCGCAAAACAGACTTTAATTATCTTTCACATTCACTTTCTTATTCTTTGGTATTCCCATATATATATCCTTAAAAACCTGGTTTCCAGGCAATGTCCTAGTTTACAAAATCCTCTTGAAAACTTCCAGAGTATGTTCATAGGAGAGTGAATTAATGTGGATAGTGAGTTAATAATTTCGCTAGAGTTCACCTTAGTCAAGCATACGCAATTCTTAACAATAAGGTCAAGGGTCACGGCTACGAATTGAGATTTGCATCTCATTCGAGTTTCACGTGCAAGCATGCTTTCTCAACAAAATGGCTTCCCAGCAATACATCATTGGCAAGGTGAAACATCGTGATGCCACTTACCTCCAGTGAGGACCAATTTAAAGATGACTTTCTCGTTTGATCCCATACTTTGCAACATAGTAGTCAACCAATAAACCATATGAACTCGCGACTACCTCTCAGAAAAATGCATCAAGTAAAAAGAAAACTCGTATGGCGAACGCCGGCATTGTACCCACGTTAAAAAGGACCGTGCAGTGAGACCAGACTACGCGTCCCCCAAGACCAATGCTGCCAGATTCCTCCACGCGAGTCCCAATAATAATCATGGCTGGTTTTAGAGATTTGCATCGATTTAGTGGCTTAAATTCGCTTTTAATCGCCGATTTGCACCGCTCCTGTAAGTGACATTCTCAGATTATCGTGCGCTGGTTCGCTTTTTATAAGAACGTTGAGTTTTAATTGTATTTTGGTGCTAAAATGTTACTTTCCAACAGTCTGTCTATTAGGTGCTCTGCGCAGTGTATCAACATGCGTCCTCAGAGATCCATATACAACCTTTCAGGTCTCCAAAAATCACAGTGCCACAACCTTTCAAAGGCAAAGGCTTTTCAGCAGCCTCAAATCATCAGAATTGAATGGCATCCGAATGGAAGGCAAATCCTATGTGAAAAGGATAATACCTAAGACCAAAGGTATAAACAGAAATATGCAGGGTATAGACGAACTCATGGAAGCCCTTTACATCAGTTTTCTGCAAGGTTTCCAGGGTCTTTTAAGGACCCATCTGTTTCCTTCTTACGCTGATTGCCCCACTCACAGCGCTGGTCTTAGCTAGTGCATGGCTCGGTGCAAGAATAGTATGTTTGTTAATACGGGGTTTTTCCAGTCGCCCTGCAGGCCCCCACAAAACCAGTGCATGAAGCTACAATGAGCCTGCGCCGGTCGCGACTCTTTCGAATGACCCAAGTCCTGTGTAGATCCCTCTTACTCTCTACTCCCAGGGTTGTCAAACTGTGTGCTGTAATAATATTTAATTTTCACTAAGATCAGTAGAATCAGTTTTTATAACATGGCAACACTAGGAAATAATGAAAAATTCATCCAAACAGTTTCATTCAGCGCATTAAATTTGCACTGTTTTTTCTTCTTTTCATAACTATTCAAATCGCTTTAAAGGTTTAAAGGGGGTGCCGCACAATTTTTTTTAGCCCGACAAGGGTGCCGCGGGAAAAAAAGTTTGAGAACTGTACTGATATCTTAACAATTATCTGATTTATGCAGAAGAAATTAAGGAGATGTACCATAATCCCTATGAAGCGCCACCAGATGCCCGTATGCTCAAGGTATCAATTTTGGGGGCACCCAATGCTGGAAAGTCCACCTTAACGAATGCTCTAATGGGATGGCGAGTAAGCAAAGCAGCAAACTAAATGAAATTTTTTTTTAAAATTTAGTAATAATTAAATTAGCAATTTTACAATAAGCACTCTTTCCTTATATAGATCTGTTCCGTGTCCAAGAAAGTGCATACCACTCAGCATAACACAAAAGCAATACTGATGGAAGGAAATACGCAAATAGTAAGTTTGGAAAAAAAGAAAATAGTGGGAAAATTCTACCTCGATGTTTTCATTCCCATGTTTTTTCCTCCATAGCTATTCATTGACACGCCCGGCTTAATTTCTGAAGTAGAGAAGAAAAGGTATTCCTAAGAGAAAAGATTTAAATTGATTACAAATGAGCTCTTTTAACCACGACTCTGTTAATCATTTTGCAGATACAATTTGGAACCTGCCATGTTAAAGGATCCCAAGATCAGCATCAATAAAGCTGATTTGGGTACGAGCAGTTGTTTGAAATTAACACAAGCACTCATCGTGTTCAACGGTTTGTGACACGATTGCTTTGCTCGTTTTATTTCAGTGGTAGTGTTGGTAGACGCATCGAATAAATGGACTCGGAATCGACTCGACTATAAAGTACTCGAGATATTACAAGAATGCACAGAAAAAAATGTGATCCTCGTCTTGAACAAAGTAAGTTCTACCACTTAATAAACACTCGACCGTTCATATTTAAAATATGCAAAATTAGTAAATATAACTAGCGGTTGTTTCCCTCGTGCATCAAACTGTCCAATTTCCGAATCGTCCTCTCTCTCACACATAGGTCGATCTGGTCCGATCCAAACAAATGCTGCTAGACCTAGTGCGAGACCTGACTGAAGGAATAACGGATGGGCAAGCCATCTTAACATCAGTGACAAAAACGCAGGCAAAACCAAAGTCGCTAGAAGAAATTTTGCAACAGTTTGAAAGCACTTTTAAAGACATGGAAAAGGACGCGACAGACTCTGAAAAAGCATCTAAGGAAGAACCAGCACAAGACCCTGACAATTTTACGAAGCTACACAAACTAGGACCTGGCTGGCCCCACTTCAGTCGCATCTTCATGCTATCGGCATTAAAAGAAGATGGAATAAAGGAGCTCAAAGTAAGTGTTCGTAGTCTTTAAAGATTTGCTCATACAAGATTCTTTTGCATTAGCAGTTTTTGACATTAGAAATGACAACCTCATTGTTAAAAATCGTTCTTGATCTTGAAAATCTATCCTTTTTCAAGGATTACCTTTTCCACCAAGCTAAGAATGGTCTTTGGATGCACAGCCCCTCTTTTGTGACTGACCAGAAACCAGAAGAAATAGCCATTCTTGCAGTTAGAGAAAAGTTACTGGATTACATGCCCAAGGAAATCCCATACAATTTAAACCTGGTAAGGGAATTTTGTTAGCTTTAGGAAATTCTTAAATTGAATTCATCGCTGCAACCATGTGTTTGTGGTTCACAAATTAGTCGGGCCAGGTTTCGTTAATTTTACTTACCGAAAACTTATGTCACCAATATAGAAAATTGAGTTTTGGGAAGTAGATGAATCCGGCATTTTACGGATTTCCATGCTAGTTAACTGTCCTATGAAACATCAAGTGGTAAATATGCTTCTTCTTTCCTTCGAAATTCCGATGCCTGCAAAATTAGCAAAAGGGAAAATCTGTCAATAAAGCAAACTTTTTTAAATTCACAGAAGCTGGTCATTGGCGAAAAGGGTGCAGTTATTAAAAAAATCTCGGCCGAAGCGAGGCAAGTGCTGATGAATACGTTTCGCTGCGAAGTTAGTCTCAAATTAATTGTAAACAGTGTTAGTAGTAAAAGAAAATAAATTATCGCCTTTGCATTTCAGCTGTCGTTTATTACTTTTTAAAAATCATTAACAAAAATCTGAATGTTTTTTTTTCCTTGAACCTAATTTAATGAATAAGGAGAACGCAAGGTTTGAGGGGAAAAAAGGATTTACAACATAATTTAAGGGTTTCGCGCTACCTGCCATCAAATTAATTCTTTTCATTAGAGGACTGAATCTTTTTTACACTTGCAAAGTTTTTGAGAGTTGCCATCACTGAGCATCATTTAGACATATCTGAAACGTTGGAAAATGCAACGACGTTTAGCGAGGGCACCCTCCCGAGCTCTGCAATGGGTTTAATAGTGTTCCCACTGAAGCCTGATGCCAGCAAGTCGTAATGCCAAGCTGGCAAGGAATGTAAATAAAGTTAATCGTCAGCTGTTTAGGTGGAATCACGAAAAAGCTGTCCTATACACAAAAATCAATTTAAAACTTCGAAAATTGGAGTAAATAATTGCTGTACTTTTCAAAGTGTCAGAATTAATTTTACGTGAATTTTACAAGGAGCTGTAAGTTGCTATAACTAGAGTATATGATATAAATATCTATGAACAGCGACTTGCTAAACTCAATATATACGTGTATATATTTGAAAAAACAACAACTAGCAAATCATTAAGATATAGAAACTGCAACAAATTTGTGAGTAGGTTGAATCAGAATGATTAGAAACCATCTAGCTATAAATTCATTAAATCCGAATTAACTAGATTTACACAAGTTGTGATTTTTCTACTGTCAATGAACTTGGATTGTCCTTACTACTAACTAAATATGAAAATGTGGTTTACAATGGCAAAATACTAATCTTTTACGAAAGCAGCTTATCAAATGAGGGAAAATGTATTTCTTTGAATGTTTTCAGTGGTTTAAGTAATGGTGGGATGATTTCGCTGGTGGCTTACACGATTTCAGTGGGAACCCTAATGGAAGAAAGTTTTCCAGAGCATTGTTTTAGACAAATCACACACATACTGTTGCACATGGTAGAAAAAGAATACCTTTAAATTAAAACTAATCCAACGTCCTGACCACGAAATTGTAAAGAAAAAAAAATACATGTATATAGCTACAAATAGGACAGTTTAAAAATAAATCGTGGGAAAACTATGTTCCTCGACTGCAGTTCAAGAGGAAACCAACTACGCGAGATTAGAAGAAGAATCGTGATGGGGAGGAGAAGATGCGGAAGATTCATGAAGACAATGATTTGTGCAAAGGGGGGAGGACGATGACTACGATGAAGAATGGACAGTCACACTATACAAATAAAATGGGTGACGAACGGGCCACATAAAATGATATTTTTTTTCACAGTTTCGAGATGAGAACAACCTTTTCGCCGACGTGCACAAAGTTCGACATCGAATCTACCGGGTCATTCGGACACCGGCGGAAGTAGGAGTAGTTGTGACGCGGCATCTTAGCCGCAGCCGAAGATGCCTCTTGCTGGCACTACGCAGAAAAAGATCTTTAGAGAAACTGGGATCTTGGCCATAAGCGGAGTGTGTGAAGAAGTACGATTGTAGTTGTAAAATTGTGAGCCCACACAATTGCTTGTGTTGGCGCCAACGCAAAATTCGTATCAATTGCCATAAATGCACAGCTCGAATTAAAATGTTACATGCAGTTAGCGCATTGTGTAGAACCGGAAAATGCACGGATTTCGCATAAAATCACTCGTTTCTTAGGCATTTCGCTCGACCACGTAAGCATGATTTTGCAATGTATTTTCTGAATAGCAATAAGTTGGCGTTTACAAAATTTGCGTGGAAATTATTTCTAATCAATCGGACTTCAACCCAAAATTAAATCACGAAAGTTTGAAATGTTCAGATTTTTGATAAAATGCACGACAAACGAAAATCTTTAAAAAAAACTTACACCAGGACAATCGATCACTTTTTAGAGTCCTGAAGTTTTTAAAAGCTCATGACTAACGGGCCATTTACTCTTATAACTGCAGAAATCGCTGAGGAAAACCTTTCAGGGTTCCTTTGAATCACTGGAATTCTATTGCAACCATGCTTAAGTGGCATGGAAATGCGAAACAAATAGAGCATCACTTTTTGAAAATCCCGCGGCTGATCATAATTTGCCGTGTTATTGTAAAACGAAGAAATCTGAATCACGATTAAAGAGCTGCCAGATGCTTGACTATGCCGTTGGCTCGTAGTATTTTACCTGACTTTCCTCCTATTCTTCCCATTCTGGCGAAAAGCTCCCCTCTAAAAACGAGTTTCTTTTTATCTTCTCTATATATTTATATGCATCTCACTGTAAACTCATCACTTGCGAATCACACGACACCACTGAGGCCGGTTTACCGTTTGCAGGCTGTGTACTGGTGTTCGAACGCTTCTGAAATAAAAGACAACTTAAAAATAAGTCTGCCGAGAACGCGACGCCATCACGATGAAGCTTTTCCCTTGAAGCATCAACACCCACGGGATTATTCCACACGTAACGCGCCTTTCACCCAGGACTTCAGCCGCACGTACTGCCACCACACCACAGAAGAGAGGTCCATCCGAAATGGGTTAAATCCTGGCTGGGGCACGTTCCCAGTGTCAAAAATGCCAAAAGAATGTCTTTGTTTCAGCGGGGTCGGTGTCAAACATCTTGGTGCTTCGACGGCACCTGCGTGATGAAGGGTTCGCTCCACATTCGCCTTAAGTCCCCCTGAAATTCAAAAAGCATTAAATTAAAGGTCGGAATCTGAGAATGCTATTTAATCGCTGCAGACGGGAACATCTGGATCGCGCCCTTGGCATATTTATCTTGCGATTTTTCGTGAAAAATTTTTTAACCGTTAGAAAACGGACATCACGCTACCTTTAAATATGCCATCGTGAGCAGAGGTAATAGCGTGAAGGGAACCAGGTACAGAAGTGCTGGCTGGGCAGCTTTGAACACTTCCGATGACACAGTGGCCGTAAGAAGTCCTTAGAAAAAAACATTCTTGTAAAAAACGACTTCTAAACAGTACATTTTGTAATCATTCTGAAAACCCGTATTCGCTCACCTAGGAAATAGCCAATAAGCGAGCAATGAAAATAGCTGATTTTATTGAGATGATTCGGATTAGGGACACCAGCTTCAACGGAATTGACTTGATTTTTCTTGTAAGCGTCGTAGCGCAACACAAAACACAACAATAACCCCGGCATCACCTAAATCGGACAAAGAGCCAGTGATTAAGGATTTTAAGATGCTAGTTATTTAAAGTAAACGAAATGTTACAAACTAGATAAATTACTTACAATATCTCCAAGTCCTAGCATGGAAAAGTGTCCTGAGTTATGCATGCTACAAGAGAAAACAGACAAATGTTATTGCAGTGGATTTATAAAAAACTTCCAAAAATTGCAAGGTTATCACAAATTTAACCAAATTCGATTAGATTCGTAGTGACAGAGGCTGAGAGGAATCGATTTCCTGTTTGACCAATACGACACAACATGTCTGCCTACCCATCATTACACGTGAAATTAAAGCTAACAGATGAAGCGCCATTACAACACAATATTTGGCGCAACAATTCAGAATATTACAGGTTCGGCCAGCTCACTCAAGCCTCCGTCAACAAATCAAAAACTTATCTTAACGTGGCAAAGTTACTCTACCAAAGAAATTTAGCATTTATTTAAAACATCGTACAGGAATTTAGTCTAAAAGTCTTAAAAATTAACGCTTACCTAGGAAATACCAGCTTCCCTGGCAGTGATAATTTAGGGGCTTCCTTGACCATTCCCCCAAGATGTAACTTTTTGGCAACTATGCCCACCTTAGGAACAAAAAAAAAAAAAAAGTTTTCAATTCTCGACTCTCCAAAAAAGTTCTAAATCGTACAAGAGAGCGCTAAAAAAAGGCATTTACAAAATTTACCGGATTCTCTGCAGGGCGAGTAGCCACTTTGACCATCACATTAGCATTAAATATGTATGATGAGAAGAAGACCTATAAGAATTAGGAGTGACAAAATAAGCAAACGTGCAAACAGGCCGCAACTAATAATGCACGAAAAACGAAAACCGAATCTCACCCAAAATACGTCGTATATTAGTAAACCGGTTAATAGTAAAGTGGAGACCTTTAAGCTTGGTAGGCGGACAAATGCGATGAAAGCGACGCAGAGCCCCATCCCCATCGCTGGAATAATGCAGAAAATAAGAAAACGTCAAACTATTTCAAGAAACTTTGGGCCGACTTTTGGAGGAATAATTTTGGTATGAATTTATGTGCCCAGGTTTAAAACAACTTCTGTAATTCTACAAATTGTAATCCATGAATTCACGAAGAGTTATGGATGAAATAATAAACTAAGCAATAAAACACAAAGGTTGTATCACATGTAAGATACGCAGATTCCTTCATGCAGCTCAAAATCACGAATCAATAATTTAAAGGGTAACACACCATCCATTAAAAGCCAGTGTCCAGTAAGCACCCAGATGCAAACGATGGTCACCGAAAGACAGAAAGACATGATTTCAGCAGCAGTGAAGCGACCACACATACCAAATGAAATCCTGCAATTAGAAAACACAGCACATTAAAAACCAAGGAGAACATAGAACTGAAATCATAAACAAGATATAAAGAAGGATAGCTTACTTATTCCCATCGGAGCATGGTCGAATCAAATACTGACACATAGGAAGAAGGAGGAAAGCCAATGCAATGGTTGCAATAACTGCAAATAAACAACGCAATGCTATTAGTAACTAAAATGTGCTTTAGAAGTTTGCCTTCGGAGCTCATAAATATCTCGGCTTGAAAGCATTTACAAATGTAGTCAAATATTCGTGTTAGTCGGCATCTTATATAGATGACTGGATGTAACTTTCTCCCAATGTTTGTTACGAATTTCAAAATCAAGCATTTGCAGCAAGGACGTTTGTCCACCCAATGGGTTAAATGCTGATAGGTTAAGGATGAGTTAAGCACCCAAATGCATGTATGCTATCCTGACCATGCAAACAGTCTTGATGACGATATGGCAATACTATGCAGAGAGAATGATAGAAATGTGGGGAGGGAGTTATTTTTCAATTCAATTCAACTCAACTCAGTACCCTACAGTCAGCAAACAAATGCCATTTGGTAGGGGGGTTCGTACCCAAATTCAGGACAATTCTCCTACGTCAGTATCGACTAACCCATCATCATTGTTAAATTGAATTTTAAATGAGTTTACGCTATCACTAGGAAGATTATTCCATCGTCTAATCGCATGCAAAAA
>JAQGCC010001858.1:0-21036 GCA_034698905.1 Xestoiulus laeticollis | reverse complement strand
TGGGTTAGGCAGCGCCGCAGGCCGGCGTCTCCTATGATATCCCTATAGCGTGGCGGTGAATTAACCGATAAGAACCAAAAAAACTAATGAATTGCATGATTTTGTATACTTGGTTCTATAGCAATTTAGGGAAAAAGTGGCTGTAAATGCAACAACTTTCTGATTTTTAATTTTTTCTTGCACATATAAATACCATGCTTGTATATAAACAGGAAGGAATCGAAATTAAAAATGTGTTTGATTACATTATACATTCGTATACTGTATTATGTACATGTACATGTATTTTGATTACATACAGTGTATACTTTTATTCTTTTATTTTATATATATGCATGTAAGAGTATGCATATTCTCGACAATAACATACATGCATCGGAGGGCCAATTTAACTGTACTGCTAATTATAAGGTTATATCAAGATGCATCAAGCTGCAGGTTAATTGTCCACTGCAAAAATATATTGTGCACCATTGGATAAGTTATTCTAAGCTGATCTTGAATTTATGTTCAAAATTTGCATTATCAATCAATGGTTAATGTGGATGCCATGCAGCGTGCTGAGATTTCATCAGTCACCTTGACTGATCTATAGACGAGCATGTTATCGGTTTGACGAGAGTGAAAAATCATTTTCAGAAATACAGTGGTGTAACCTTTTTTTTTCTTCAACCAAGAATTCAGGTTTTCCAACAGGTGAGGTCTCTATTGGTCCTGATATACGGAGCGTTTTGAACATTCACTCCGTCATTGCCAATGCTCCTTAATTCGAGGCAAGCTCCTCTGAAGAAAGGCAAAAAGAGGGCACCAACCCCGCAATTATCTTCTCCTCCTCCTTCTCCTCGGGTTTTAACTATACCTGGTTTTATGTTGTCTCCATGTTACGAGATACCTGCTTTTCTTTGACGATGATATGAGGTAGAAATAGGAAAACGTGTTTCAAACCTCCCATTTTTCAACATCATCATCATCACCGTCTTCCATATTTCCTTTTTTTTTTCTTTTAAGGAATATTTATTCATAACTCTCGCTTTTTCCCCCATTGCAATTTTTTTGTTATATACATCCTTTACCCTTATACGGTTTTTCATTAAAGCAACATTTACCTGTTGCACCATTAGCATACAAGACATCTTTATTAGATTTGCACGTATGCAGGTATATACACATCCACGTTTATATAAAACGCTTAATGCGTTTAAACTTTTTATAACGTTGCGCCTCCAGTATAGATATTCAAAAAAGACATCATCGTTATTATCATTATTATTACATTATATTTTTATCCAGAACTGCATAGCAAAACGTAATTGCCGTTGACTTTGACATACTGGCAAAAAATGCAGAAAAAATTATAAGTTATGGTATAGCCATTACGATTTTAGAAATATTCGCTGCATGGGAAATTGTATAGGTTTTTTTATTTCTTATTTTCAATTTAATGCCTTAATTGGCATTTTGGCAGTCAAATTAAGCAAGAAATAATTTAACAAAATCGCGGCCATGTTGGAAATGGTCGATACTGTCATTCCCAGGGATTGCTGAATATGAACATATATACTTACTTTGATAATATTACATTTTTCTTTTAATTGAGAATGCAATATACATGTGTATACTGTCTTTGTGCAGGTAGTCGAACTGTTATAAACTTGAGTATCACTCCAACGGAATTTCGTTCATTATTTTCTAAGAAAATTCTTGTCGTCTTGTTACTTTATATGCAAGATGATTTACTATGACTGCATATAATGTTTGGTTCAGTTTTTTCACTGGATGCCAATGTGTGTATGTCCAGCTGCATCTGCAGGGAGCCTATTATGTTCCCACAGATTAAACGGTTGCAGGTTTGGGAATACAAAATGGTAATCATGGAGGAGGGTGGCAGGCGGTTTTCGAGGACATTTCCTATACACACTTTGGCCATTCTAACCCTCCATAACATTTTCCCGTACAGATTTACGACTGTATTTCGGAGTAAATGCACACGATTATATAAGTATAATTTCGTTGAAGAGTGGCTTTATGATGCGTTTAGACAATAACAAATTGAACCGCACGCTGGAATTCTTGATTTTTTTCCCTGATCCTTACCCCCGTCACGTCTTATCCTTTCCATTCTTGAACCCATAAGTCATTGGAAAAAAGCTTATTTTAAAGCAAGGAATCCACATATTTATGCTGACTCGAAAAACTTTTTAAAAGGTTTGGCAATGAATAATTTGACCACGAAAATGCCGGATTGCATGCTGAGGTAATGGCGCTAGGAGGAAAGCCTCTATCACCATGCATGCATGGAGGTTGTACCACCCGTGCATACCATATCCCATGCATGGCAATTAAATGTCGTAAAGCCCTCATGATTTGTTTTTGCAGGAATTGATGGGGAGTATATTTGCTGGAGATTCTTTGCAGGAAAAAGTTTTTTTAAATGACCAAGAAACAGAAGGGAATATAGGTTCGGAGCCATGCAATGCAAAGCGAATTCTTGGAGGGTCATGCACTTTACACATGTAAATGAGGGTTCACTGGGAAGGGTTTAACGGACAGTCTGTCCGAAAATCCCCTTAAATTAAGATTTGGTAGGCAGATGCCATAATAACATGCGTAGGGTATATCGTAACAGGGACTTAATAGACATGTTGTTCGTATAAGATGTCTGAAGGAGGATCATCTCACGCTTTGATTAGGAGGCCTGAGGGGCCATTCAACTAACCCGTATACTTATACGTGTCAAAATGCACGAAATTATTTTGGTCCTATACCCGTTGAACATGGGGGATCCGTTTGCAGCATTCATGCAGATATGGTCGACTTGAGTTCACCACTTATCGTTCCATCTCCGTTTATAATAAATAAATGATCGTTTCATCAAGGTGGGTTTTTGGGGTTTCCATACAAGCCGCAAAACACCCGGCCATAAGTATGTAAATATTTAAATTTTTGATTTACATTAAGATAGTTTAAATTATATGGGTCATTGTTTGCAAAATGGAATAAGAGAGCCAGACTTTTTGTTTGGAAATACATGTATGTTGATCGTGAAACAGGTATACATATAAGTCTTAAGATGCATGCTTGCGAAATTTTCATATCGTGAGAACATTTTATAGGCCTTCATCAGTGGCGCGTCGCTGGAAGTATATATCTTCAGACGCGGAATTTAAGTGCATGCTTATCCCTTAATTAGTATCCTCCTGCTTTTATCAAACCACTTTTCGAATTAATTGCATGCACGCTTGATTGATTATTTACAGCTCAATAACGAGCCTCTCGATGAACTTCCTTCATGTGCGAAGTTCATTTAAGAAGGCATAAAAACTGCACACAAAAATGTTGCATGCATGGGTGTAAAATTAAACAGTCGGTATTTAGCCTGTTCGTTATGATTGAAAATTTGCTAATTTGCTGCGCTTTTGCTGGAGATTTCAGGGATGTGTATACCTGCTCGTAATTTGTAGATTGCATGTGATTGAATCATTTATCACGTTTTTATGTTAAATTCCGCAACTTTAGAAGGGATATTCGATGGTGATGTTTTTCGTATAGTTCATATAAAAATTCATAAACGTCTTTATTTTTCTCACATATAAACATCACATTGAAACGAGTTATATAAGAGTTTACACGTTTTTGAAAGGACATCTGTAATGTTCAATTTATAAAAAGAATTATGTGGCAATGGACATTATATATTGGTTGGAAATATGATGCAATATTCATACACGTTAACAATAATAAAATGATGTAGTATTAATTTGTACTTATAGTTTAATCATCGTGTTCGATTTTAATCATATAATTATTTTATGTGATTTGTTATAATTTTTATATTTCCTCTATAGAGTCTACACCGTTTCACACATATATAAAAGTGGGTTTTTTGACATTATCTTATACAATCTTTAAAAATAGGATATTAAAACTGCACTGGAGCTACTGTAATATGATTTGTCACCATGTTTGATGAGTGCTGACTTTAAAATTATACAAAATTATTTTCATTTAATGTGCTATCCGTCTAAAATTGATTTTCGTAGCAGCTATATATACATGTATATGTTACTCTTTGGACATCAGAAACAAGTACAATTTCACATTGTGTCTATAATCACGTACTTATAAAAATGCTTGGCAATTTCGAAATAGGGACTATAGTCTAGAGATAGCCATGCTGTTTAATAGATCCATCCCATGCACCTTCGCTTTCTGGGACAAAGTAACCACCTCTTGCTCAAGCCTGCTCCAGACCTCATGCTTTCATTGATGAAAGTCCAAGCTCATACTCAGCGTTATTTTCTCCACCCGGGGCGTCGGGGGTTGCCACGGTTAACCTTTTTTCAGGGCTTGGCTGATGCGTTGTTAGATTTCGTACGAATTAGTGTCGACTCCATCAGCGGCGGTAGTATCTTTTCTGCAACAGGTTGGCCCGGGGGAAACACCATAACGAGTTGCTTTCGTTTTTCCCATCCTCACATCGCATTCCTCGTTTTTCCGAAGGTGTATCTGCAACTGTCAATGGCTAAATTAAGACGCCTAGCACGGCAAAAACCACCGGGTGAGGCACACCCAGGTTGCCGGCGACCTGTGGTCTTCCATCCCCCACCTTGGGCCTGCTTTGGGTCAGCAGCTAACGACCCGCTACGTCCGAATCTTTGTCAGATGAAATTGTTGTTTGTAATAAGTAAATCAGCGGCAATTCCTAATCCAACAGGTTGGGAAATTATGGCCTCTCTCCATCCTATAGAATGCCAGTTGGGAACGTAATGATAAGGTTGCTTCTTCTCGCAGCGCCAAGGGGTTGTTCGACGATGATTAGCATGGACGGAAAATTGGCACTGCAGTGTATTATATGAGGGACCCAGGTAATTGCAGGGGGAGGAGGGCGGACGAATAACATCCTAATATCAAATAAGCCAGACGTCAAGGCCTAGTAATTCAAACCGCGTTTGTGTTATATGCAACAGTTTATAGCGCAGTTATAAGGGGGGGAAATTCCCTTTGTGCATGGGGAATTTTCAGCGAATTCTGCACGATGGCTTTATTATTTATGCCAATTATTGTTGTTGTTAGTTTGCTCGCTATTCAAGTTTGGGTTTTATAAGGTGTGTTCTCGAAACGAATATAATCATGAATTAATTGAAGATTGTACAATGTAGTTCAGGTAATGCTCTAAAGCGAAACACGCGAAATTAATGAGGTTATGCATGGCACATTATAAGATTTAATATTATTCTTATATTTGTTTACACAGTATTTTGTGTTGAGTTAAATTGTAATCTGAAAACAAAAAGATTCCATGCATCCACATATAATGGATAGGCCACATGTTCAAAATTTTAGTCCATTCCAAAAAGTATTGAGCTGTATATATAGATGTATTGAAAGCAAAATTTGGTCTAATAGCTCGAAATACAATCCCTTATGACAAATTATATCACAATCTTTCAGGTTTTCATCTATTCTTAAACATGCGGCTTTGTTTTGAAGTATATAGGCTATATAAAATTTAGAAGCTGATTGCCCTCATAATGGCGCTTTATTTACATCACGTGTTCAGTGGTCATATCGTAACGGCGCTTCATGCGTTGTCTTCGCTTTCATTTCACGTTTACAAGCATCCGTCTTTTAACCCCTTTAAATTTGGCGTGATCACGCATATCATCCATCCCTATATAATTCCAGTTTAATGACAACCATGAGAGAATTTAATTCATTATTGATTAACTCGTTTATTCCATTTTGACATTATAATGTTCAGTGACCCTGAATGAATTATGGAAAGCACTTGAACGGTTTGTTAAATTGGAATTCGATTTATCATTATTATAGCTTTGTGTTATTCCAATTAATATTTTATATATGATAAAAGTGAATGTTTTTTTTTTTTTTTTAAATCTTCATATATATACGACTTTTTATGCAGATGTATCGTTAATCTTAGTCGTAAAACATGACCATGTTCGGTTTCGTTTTTAGCTGAATGCTCCAATCTGATTTTCCTTTATTATATGCATGGATTTTATTACAGAGTAATGTCTTTATTAAATGACTAATGAATAAGCAAACCATGCATGATAATTTTAATAATAACATCTTAACCTCAATTGGTGTTACACTCTATTCACACCAAACTTAATCCAGTTTAACTGATCTCCTGCACATGCTCAGATAAAAGGAGATGCCAAACTGAGAAAGTGTCTGTTCACACTGCTAAACACAGTTATGCTGGTCACATGACCTATTATACAGGGCGCCCAAAAATTTGCAACACCATTTCAGATGAATTTCAAAATGGAGGACATGGAGCAACATGATGTGCAGACGACAGAAAGATTTAATCCACCTTATAGGGTTAACTGCATTCGCGCAAACTTAGTTAGCTTAACCCACTTTTCGATTCATCTGAACATGTGCAGGAGATCAGTGAAACTGGATTAAAGTTGGTGTGAATAGAGTGTTATAAAGTTATTGAATCTGCATCACACATCCATGTAATTGATAATGCCAGTTAGCATTATCATTGATAAAATCGCCCCGTAAATAAGCAATCTGTTCCCATTCTTTCACATTAAAAAATTAAAGCCATAAATTCATTTTATCTTGAAATGCAAAGTCATCTTGTAAATATTATTTTTTTATTATTAATAACTTGTACTCGTGAAAGATTAAAAAGCCATATATAGCAACCCCGTTACGTTTTCACAAGGATATAAAATGTAGTCTCTAACCATGTGTGGATGATGAGCAAAAGCCCATAAAAAAATGTTGTAATTCGAATGCCGCTGTTTCATTTATTTACAAAGCTTGAATTTGATAATGATGGTGATCATAATTACGGTGTTTCTCTTCAGTCATCATGATAGAAAAACACGTTTTCAAATGGTATATACACAAGGGCTTGCATTGTTTATCTTAAAAATTCACGTTGTCCAATTTCTTGGCCATCCATATCTTGGTGTTTGTGTTCACCCCTGACGGTCATGTTGTAGGGCTCGAAATTAAATAATTAGCCCCGAGACGTTTTTTGTTAGCAGATTTTTACGAAAAAAGCACTGCAGATATATTATACGTGTCACAATGGCTGCATTAACGTTTAAACGAAATTTTTAATTACAAGGTGTTTCTTCTCTCTCGCTTTTTCAACCCCTGTTATTATTTACTCGTCTCGAAAAGAAGCCCATAGGCATTAACCCCCTTATTACGTGTTGGGAAAGTGAGTTGTTAATTATATATGTAGTTTTTTTGTTGTTGTCTCGAACAGACATAAAAGCCCAATGTTATGGGCAAAACTTTATTTTTTTTAAATATCAACTTTCGAAATATGTTGGGATTTTCTTATGGAGAACTAACTGTAACCGATTTAAGACTGTTTGTATGGGTTTGGCATTTTAATTTGTACGTCAAATGTAATTGTAAGTTTCACTAAACCACGTTGAATTAAACTGGTGATAACGATGGACATTGCTTTAAGTGGTGGTTAATTGAACTGGGTTTTGGTGCAATGAGTAATAATCATTGATGGGTTTAAGCACCGATGCCAGGAAAGTGGTTATTAAAACAGGTTTTCATTGGCTGTTGTAATGGAAATTGCTTGTTTCAAGCAGGTATAACAGGTGTTACAATTTATCAGATTTTGGTGCAACCGATCACAGTGCATATCAGCTATTCACACTCGTATTATAAATCAACGATTTAATCATTATACATAATTTCAATATTTAGTAGTGTAATTGCTCAATTTGCTTTAATCATCTCATGTACGTTAAAATGCATTACAATTATAAAGAGAACGAATTTCAGCACGTTTAGCAAAAACAGTAAGAATCTGATGGAGAGGTTAGCTTAAATAATTTTAATACTGGTGTCATTTGCACTATTTAATAATATTTTTCAACACAGAAATGCGATTTCTGACGCACCCTTGTAATGTAAACGAATAAATTACAACTATTAAACGATGTTATGTAAATCGTAGCCATGCTCGTTTATAAAAAAAAATGGTTTTAGAAAATTTCTACATGGGTAATAAAAATGCAATATTCGTGTTGTAGAAAAACCAATCTCCACATGGGGTCTTGAAAGTTGGATGAAATTGCATTAAAATTTATGCGAAATGATCGATACGTTTTGAATGCATGCATAAATGGCGCACCCTGGCGTGAAATAATACGATGGAAAAATACGATCTGAAAATGTCAAATTTATAGGGTGTTAATGCATTTAAAGACTGTAAAATAGGGTGAAAATCGCTTTTCCCTTTCTATTCTTCAAATTTGTTTTGAATGCATTTTTCTTGAAAAAATGCAGTATTAAAGGCTTATGATAAACTGCTTCATGTATGCATTGATATAATATTTCGATTATATATGTGAATAAATAATTTTTTTTCACGAAATATATTGTTGAAATTTATTTTTTAATATTACCCAAGATCTCGTGGCAATGATCATTTATGGATGTTCCCTGCAAGTTCTCTGAACAAGACGTTGAGTGTATCAACACTTATATTTTCATCCACATAGGGGAAATGTTGATTCAACATTCGTTTCAGATATTGAACCGTTGATTTGTTAGCGAAATTACCGTGTCCCAACCGTAACCCCACTTTTCTTGATTGAGGGGGGGAGGGGGTGCAAACCTGTTACGAGTAGGGTCACCTTACAAGCGTGAAAAGTCTATACCTGACCGGTGGTCAAAGCGTGTCAGTTTTTTTTCTTCTTTCGTTGCGGTCGAAGGTGGTCATTCAGTGTCCTGTGGTCCGGTGAGGGTGACATAGGTGGCCGATCCCCCACCACTTTTACGACCTTTCGAAGCTCAGGTTTTTGGGGGTCCGAAAAAAACCCACACTGATAGCCCCAAATGTGACGACCGGCGTGCCATTGTATACACTGGTGGTGATTGAGCTAGTTAGTTAAGTTGGCACTGGCACTCCACTAGAAAAGGTTGTTTTTGTAATTGAGGTGTGGTGAAAAACGGCCTGGCCCACCCGGGGCATAACTTCGGACCATTTCTGGAAGAAGAACAATCTCGTTACCCCCCCACCCCCCTCGTTCCCTAAAACAACAATTGGTTTTAGGCATGTGGGTACATGTATCTCCCCCCTTGACAGCAGGGGCATTCATAAACGGTGTCCAAGTTAACAAAGAGAAATGAGTTCATTAGTGCATCGTGTTTTACATTGGATTAAATTTTAAAATATGGTATCCGAACAGAAATAAGTTTTACAATAAGTCGATGAGAAAATTGTACATGTTTTATTGGTGCTGAACTCACTCTATTTTTCTCTTCAACTTTAAAGTAGGAAACCATCTTAAAAAAATTGTGATTCATTAAGAAAATATGTATAGAAGTAGAGTGAGAACGTACAAATAAAGCTTTATTATAAAAATTAGCATATATTACATGTATTTAGACATTTTAACTAGCTTTTTGTGATCATTTTAGACATTTGAAGTTCCCATGACAACTTAAATCCAAGTTTATAAAAAAACTGTTTCATTGATAAAACTGTAAGCTTATAGAATAAGATTGAAATACTATCTAAACCAGACTGGTCTATCAAGGGAAAATACTAAATTTCTCTTTATTTTTCTTCAAAACATGTAACCCATGTAAGTTACATTTTGCAATGACCCAGTTGTGTATCATTTTTTTAAAAAATTGCATGCTTAGTGCTTGCACACAGACCTTATTACAAGTCGAAAATTATATATCTGTATTTGCAGACCGCATGATTTTATATTTCAAATTGATAAAGACCAAGCATACAGTGAGTTTGGTCCGCTGTTCGATTTTCGGAAGTATATACAGTATATGGGAACAGGACTACGTGTATACCCCCACTTGGTATTAAGTGGGGGGTTTTACCTTTACCTTGGCCTCGCTAAAACCAAGGTCCCTTAGGCTTTCTTAATTTAGGTTAGGTTTGGTCCATGCAAGGGTGAGCTCGAAAATATCATGAACTCGAAACTCGAGCTCGTTCGAGTTTTTTGTAAAATTGCAGTGGTCGAAGAATACCTAAAATCGATCTCTAAGCTCGATGTCGTGACGATGTGGGGGTCATTTTTCACCAGACGTCGTTTATGCACGGTCCTCGAGCCCCCAAAGTGGCAAACGTCCGTTGTGGGGGGAGCGAAAAGTAGGCGCCACCTGCACACCTGACGTATTCGGTTAAACGTCGTTAGCGGCGCTGCAAGAACGCATGGCAGGGCCGAATAAATTCGTTGGCTGCAACAAATAAATTGGCAAGTGATTGCTGCCACCCCAACGTTTGATTTACGAGCACCGGTTTTGTTGCGCACACCCCGCATGCCCCATGTTGGAATGTGGCGAGAGACGTTCGTGGTGCGCCTCCCATTGCACCTCCCGTGGTGATATTTCTAATTGACCCGTTCAGCAAAAGCGAGGGGTCGTAAGGGGTGGGGGTGGGGGGGGGTCGCTCGTAAAATACCTGCTTGTCCCCAACCAACCAGGGCGAACCAGGCTGGATGAGAGCTTCATTTCTCCATCATTCGCTGCCCCCACGCTGGCACCGCCAAAGCCTCATTGGTCGTTGCCTGAATCGCCTCCAGTTTTTTTTTTTTTCGCCAGAGTTCATTCTGAAAGGCCTGCCCTGCCACCAGAACATGACCCCGGGCTGGCTGCCAGAGTGGGCTTTCCAAGATGGCCGCCCCGAGTGGCTCTACAGCGGTGCTCCATGCTTCGGGCCCACAATTACGCGAGGTGTGAGTGGTGCAGGACACGCGTCACATCCGTCCCACCCTCGGCTTTTTTTTTTCGGGATAGGACACGCGGGGGGGACACACTTGGGACCACCGCTGATTAACACGGTTTAGTTCGGGTGGCCAACGTCCAGAGGAAGCGTGCTTTGATGCTCATGCTCCTTACCTTTGGATACTCCCTGACCTTTGAACTTTTGCTCCTTGGTGACTCTGTTGTGGATACGCTGCACTTGATTTGAAGGATTACTCGTAATCGGCCGTTAAAGTTTGCATGCACGGCTAACGTTGGATTGATTATGCGCTTGTTTGTGCTGGCTAAAGTGGGATAAAAAAAAGTCGATATTTGTGGGGGACTTTGCCTGTTCCAGTGGATCGCTTTCCAGAAGGTAATCATCCCGAGTTTTGGTTTGGCATGGTGCAGGAATGTATCAACTTGGTGTAACGGTTCCATTCTTGCATGCATTAATGAAATGGAGCATCAATGGAGATGTGTAAAACTAGCATTGATTTTATGCAAAAAAAAAATCTATGGTTCATTTTATGGTTTAATAACTTCGGTGATGTTTTGCCAGTCGTGCAAGTAGCAATATAATTGTAATGTGCATATATGTTTTTGCAAATTACCAAATTTATCTTATAAAACGTGTATTCATGCAAATGTCATGTGGCAATGGCCTGTTTTACACATGTTTTTCTTAAAATTGCAACCCTTTAAACATGCCCTTAATGAGCACATGAGGGGCAAACAACTAATGCAAAATTGATATACTAGATTTTAATGATTTAAATTGCTAAGTTGATTTAAAACAAATGTTACGAGCTTTCTCTGGTTCATTTACAAAACGAGTTTTTTTGTGTATGTTGCCAGAATCAAGATGTCATCCTTTAAACAGAAAATTCTGATTCAAAATGTCACTTAATTTGGAATGACAGTTTTAGCAACGTGAAATTTTAACTCGAGCCTCTCTGTTGCGTAAAATAAATTTCTTAAACATCACTATTAAACTATATACACGTACATGTAGTTTAAAATAATGTAATTATCTATGAGAATTAGGTGGGAATAATATTACATGTATTAACAATTTAGTGACACTGTTAAATAATATTATTTATTTCTGTTCATATGCATTTGTTAATGTAAAAGCATGTTAATGTGTTGGTCACACATGCTTGACATAGTGTCATGCATGCATATAGTTCGTGCTAATCACGCACGTGTCAAACCTTATATATTTGCGCAGACAATTACTGTATATTTAACTGTTCCATCTGCTCCCGAAAGAAATGTGTGATCCAATTAATTTTTCACGATTCAGAGACTTGTGATAAGTGGACAGGTGTTTTAAAACAAACACATATACAAATTGTAGGTCCATAAACTATTTTTACTTTATTATTGGACCACGCGCATATTACACAGTAGGTGATATATTTAGCAGATGTCTACAGTTTCAAATTACACAGAAGGAGCTAGGAAAAAAAAGTAAAATGAATACAGTAGTTAATGAATGCAAATCCTTTAATCCTTCTCTAATCATCTGCAATTGATGATGGCGATCGAATCGCGAGTACATTTTAGCTTGGCCTATGAACATGTTCTCGGCAAGCGTGAAATTGCTGATTGTGAACTAAGATATGGTTTCAGATCAATCTTGAGCTGACAACAGTCTGTGGATTGGGATGGCATATGTTTACCAATGACTTGATTTATAAGATGCCTCGTTAGTCTGGGATTTGGCATTATACCTTCGTTTGTCCACTCTGAAGATGCATGAGGCACTATAAATAAAATGCTAATTTCTTACAAAGAACACGTTTCTGTTTGACCATGCACCTTCAAAATCGGTGACTTAATTCGAGGTTCTCCTTGTATTAAGGTCAAGGTTTATTGTGTTTCTTATTATTCGCGGCAGACTTTCCGTTACATACATGTTGACCTCAATATTAATCTTGATATAACGTAACAAGTTTTGAAGTGAAAGTTACATGTATGTTTTAGTGTATTCAGGTTTTTTTTTTATAAATTTATTGATTTATCAACGATTTTCTTTTTGGAATCAACAGCATAACATGTAGGTATTTTTTTAAATCGACAATAAATGGTAAAACTTCGTGCTAAAGCTATAACGTTAAAAAACCGAAATTGCAAATATGCGACAGCTTGGGAATTGTTATTAGTGAAAATAACAAATTCAGTTTATAGAAAATATTATATTTTATTGAAAATTAACAGTTTGGATCTATAATTAGTTTGCTTGTAATTTGTAATACATTGTAAATTGATGCAAAAAAGTGTTCAATCGAAAGTGTGTTTTGTGTCGCATGCACTGAAACATATACATGCACAATTTTATACATTAAATAACGATTCCAACATAAAATGAATGGGCCTTATGCATTATTTGTTATGATTCAAAGCATTAATTAATATGCGATAGTTCTTTGAGGCGCACGAGGGTCCCTTGAAAACTAAACTGTGGCATAATTATCGAATTATTTACATGGGTATTAATAATCAATTTTTACAAAGAAGATTGATGCACAAAAGTACATTCAAGGAACATTTTGATATTTTATATTGTGCAGCCGTTTTTAAAATATAAAATAGTAGGTTAAATAAAATTGAAACAAGTGCTTGTAATAATGTAGGCTGCATAATAAATTAACATTTTTTAGAAGTTCAAATTAATTGATTAAAAAAAGGAAAATTGTTAAACATCAGATGTATAATGGTAAACGTTTTTGTAACAGAATGAATTAATTTTTCACGTATGAATTTAGTAATTAAGTTCTCATTGATGATATGGTGCCTTTTACAGTTCAACTTGCACTAGAATTTGAGACCATTTACTATATTTGTGTGTACATTGCTTTACGATCGACTTAAGTGTTTATTGTTTAAGAAAGGATTGCGGGCGTCAAGTTGTAAAACCTCACTTCGAGGAATGTTTCAATAGGAAAGGAAGATTGAACAAAAATCTCCTTCAATGTTTTTTTATTCATTTTGTTTTTTGTCATCGGATTTCTGAAATTTTATGTCTTCACCCTATAAAATCCGATCGTTTGTTAGAAGTTTCCGTTTCGATCCATTCCTCGACCGATTTTATGTTGCGTTGCACGTGCACAACCCTCGTTAAATTAACGTGCATTTGTCTAATGGGAATTCCCCATGACGGGTCAACACTATTTATTGTAGTCGTAAACATTTCGTTTGTGTTCGTCCGAAAATCCTATAGGCACACGAGATACTTTTGCAGCTGTCTTGTACCAATTTTAAATCGGAGATATAATGCACTAGTCGAATAGAGAGAGAGGTTGAAATTTCTATCTGAGATGATGTGGAAACATAATCCAAACTTGGATAATTGGATAACTTGGATTCAAATAATTATCTTTGATTTGAACTGTTTGATTCAGTAACATTAGTTATTAAAAAAAAAAATTAAGTTCTTTCGCCCATCTTGTTTGACATATATGCTATACCTTACAAAACAAATAACCCACGATACACATGTTTTACTATATTGACAATATAATGTCATAGATCTAAGATTGTTGACATTGATTAGATTCAGTCTTCTTGAATGTATATATGCTATACCTAGCAATGCTTGGGAAATTGCTAAATGGCATTGACAAGAAAATCATTGTGCACTTTTCCTTAAACGTATATAGATTATATATTTATGTTGTGCCTCAGTCATCTGGTGATATAGGGCCCAAATTTGTTATAAGACGATCGTTTATGGCTGACCAAAGGACTTTATCCCTTATTGACTCCTACTATAATGAACTTGTTCTCTTGACGCACTATCCACTTCACCTTCCATAAAAAATAGCTTGTTGAATCCTTGATTTTAAACCAACTTAATCCCATGGATTTCTGGCAATCCCCTCACAAGGCTCAGTGATACATGCTCCATTTGAAATATACGTATTCTTTTCTGGGACAAAATAACTATAAACGTTTTCGAACGTAAATTACTTTTTTCTGAATTTCTTTAAATTATGTTTTTGCTGCAGCATGGTATAAATAATTTAATAACTTTTGGTCTATTCTATAGCAACCAATTTTAAAACTAAAATGGGAAACCTGGCATTTTAAAAATATTAATTCTAAAATCTCGTTTATAAATAAACGAATATAGCGTCAACATTTAAATTAAATGCAGATAACATTCAATAGCTAATTTTTAAATGAAATCAATGAAAGTATTGATCTGAAGAGTTTATATCATAAAACCCCAGTGAAAAATCTCATTGTATTAAACCTCATGTGTAACATCCCAATTGAAAATTATAAATCTTGTTAAGTACATGTATGTTCTTATTAGAGTGGGATCTTACAGAATAAAATCCATTTGATATTGGGGTCTCTTGCACAAAGTCTCATTAGCATTCTCATTACAAGGTCTTACAGTTCATCTCTATGAGACCGCTTGAGATTTTTCACATGGAAAGTTTTGCTTGTTAAGTTGGAATGCCAAGCACTACATTCAAACAATTGCTGGAATTTTGTGTAAAAATTAAATAAGAAAGTCTATTTGGTTCGTCATATTAGACCACAAAGGCGCTAGTTGTGTTTCCTGTAAGATGGTCCCTCATCAGTGCAGGTCCAACTTCTGGCAGAGCTGGTATACAGTGACACACTTTCGTGTTTCGTTTCTGGAGTTAATATACATGTACTTTGATGCCCCATAATGGCTGTAATCTGCGAATCTGGTAATCCCCGATCCGCTCTCCTGCTTCCAAATCCAAGCTGTTGACGTTCGTCTGTCGTCGCTGCCTGTACTCTTTTCCTAACCTTTAAGGCTGCTTTATTGAGGATCACTCAATCGAGAAATCTATTCAGAAAGTGCACGGATTTGCTTAGACTCCCAAAGAATGGTCCTTGTGAACACATGTCTGAATGGCAAAAGGGAAAAAGAGCTTAAAACTGCTTTCGGAGCCTTCTTCCTCTCTATATTCTGGCATTAGGAAAGTATGACTCTTAAGCTGGAGCCTGGAGCAAAGGCCATCCATAAATATCCTTTGCAAAAAACATTTGTCCAGTTTATCTTTTATGAATTTATTATGAAGTGCCCGTTATGCGTTGGCAATTCCTTCTGGAATCGAGTTGTGGTCTAAAGACTGGACCTCACAATACTTTCCCTCACATATACCATGATATATAGTCGGCCCTTATATCTCTTTGTATTCCTATAGGGTATGATGCTGATGCATATGGGGGATCATGCACAATTAGAAAAATAGTTCAAATTCCGATTTTGTAGTTTTGAATTGCATGGGCAATTTAAATCCTCGACGGAATTTGTTATACGAAGATATCGTGTACTATACTGTTTATTAGACAAAAATGTTATGGGGTTTTTGCAGGATTTTTGGAGAGCTGAAAATCCATGGTTGCACATCTCAGCAATTTGTAGATATGAAATTGATGGTGGAATTCATGTTAAAAATTAGTTCTTTTTTGGAAAATACTTGGAAATTAAAAGATTTGGGAAAAAGTTTATACAAATGGTTCAGCTTGTTTAATTTAAGCAGTTTTTGGAAATATTGAAACATCGCTGGAAGATTTCAAAGTCGTTAAACAGTGACCAGATTTTATGGAAATTCTTGAACTTGTTTAATAAATAGCAATGTTTTTGAATACATGTATATTTAATCCTATTTCTCCATTAAGTTACATGTATTTAAATATCAAATTTCTATCGACCTTAAATTGTGAATTTAATAGCTCCTGTTTAAATTGACAACAACTTTGAGGAAAAGCTATATTTCATTGTAGAAAAATCTGGTTTACGTACATGTACAACATTCAAGTTATTCAAAACAATCAAAATATTGAGTTTTATGTTTGACACAATAACATTTCGATATTCTAAAATACATGTATCTACAATAAGGATACGAGATTTAGGTAAGCAGCGCCATCTATCAAGCTCCATTTAAAACTATTTGCTGGAAGGCAATGCATAGGCACTATACTGTATAACTGATCATAGTATAGAAGTGAAAAACTGATGCATTTAGTCAAGTGACAAGGAGAGGCTCAATGGAACCAACGTAAGAATCAATAAATGACATGCTCCAATGTAAAAAATTTTGATTATTTCTGTTGTCATGACATTTCGATGTCCCATGTAGAGGGTCGCCTGCAATGACGCTCCAGAGTTGCTCCTTCTACGCCTGCTTGCAGTGAGCATCTGGCTATAACCTATAATAGCTGCTGTTTGTTTGTTCATTGCACCGGTGTCCTATAGTGCTATTGAAATCAGGGAAGTTTTATTAATGACGATGGACTTGGAAATCCACAAAGGGCATTTATTTGTCCATTGTTGTCTGACATTTCAATGTTATATCGGTGTAATACAGAAGTCTCCCCACATTGATCGACCATCAGCCGTCATTTGCGGTTAACCCCTCATTTGGATCCATCACAAACGACCAGATTAATGAGAGGAAGGCGAGGTCAAATCTTCCTTTTCTGTGATTTATATCGTCTTTTATGGACACGTCAACGCATGCATGCCCTATTCCAAAAGGAAAGTTTGATGGACGTTTATTCATGCCTTTGTATGGCCAAGCAATATCGAATGAAAATTTTGAGGAAAACTCATTGTACTTTACAATATTTTTGGGGATTTATGTTCTCAAGCAAGGTTTTAGTGCCTTTAGCATAAACATGGTGAAGGAAGAGTAAGTCTTCAACTCGTAAAAAATGCGCCTCATTAGCACTGACCCGGACATCCCCGAAAATGCGGTGGGGGTTATTAATTTTGACGAGTCGAGTTGCTGAAATATAGCCAGCTTATGGATTAAGTCGGGTTTAATGTTCGGGCATTAACCGATTATCTGGTGATAAAATTGTTGTTAATCTTGGCGTGGGCGTCCGCATAATTACGGCTTGCATGGCAATACTATTTGCTTGCCTTTGAAACATTTCCGCATAAATCCTGCGTGACAAGGCCATAACCAGCCTTACAATTAAACGAAAGGAGAAAGTGGGGGAGTGGAGGGGGGTCCTTTTCGTCTTAAAAAAAGGATTGGATCTCTTAGTTACCCCCTCACCTCTTCACCCCCACCTCATCTTTAACAAAAATATACCGACGTATGCTTGACCTTTACTGCGTTTTTTTGGTGAGATATGCGAGGTTTTATTAACAGTGTGTTTAGCTATACCCAAATAGGATAAAGCCTTTACCTGCATGCTATATACATTTTGTATATATATACACTGTATGACTACAAAGTACATATACACTGTATGACTACAAAGTACATATACACTGTATACTGACTACAAAGTACATGTACACTGTATATATGAATACAAAGTACAAGTACATTGTATGACAACAAAGTACATGTACACTTTATGACTACAAAATACATATCACTGTGTCATGTACACATGGTCGCTGTATACAGGTGGTCACTATACAGAGAATTTTTATGAAGGAAAACTTACATGTTATGCACTAAAATCAATTTAACGAAAAGTGGTCACTATATGCAGAGGTGGTCACTTAAACAGGTTTTACTGTATTTTGATAGCAAAATTGAGTATTTTAGTTGAAGTATTTTTTTTTGATTTTTAAAAATTATGCATGAGTTTTTATGGCGTTGTTAAAGCGCCTTCATCGATTTCGTGGATGATGGAAGATTCAATGCTTACTTGATTATAAGTCATTAGGAACCAAAAAACCTTTGACAAAAAAAAAAAAATGGCGACCTGCAATAAACCGATTAATTGGCGCAACAAATGCGTGCGACTCAGCTTTGATTTCATTATCTCGGATTATATTTATGTCTATTTTACATTTTTATGACATTTGTGCACGATAAGGTCGTATGCATACAATTTAAGGCAAGACTAAAAAAACAGTAAACACGTTCCTACGCTTCTTATAGTGGATTTTGCTTGCAATTAATTTTCTCCAACTAAAAAGAAGCATTGTCCAGAAGAATAAAAAAGCCATAGTCTGGGTGCATTAATTAGGTATGCATGCAATCGTTTTTCACTCAACTTTCGCTTACTGCTTTTTTCCCCGTTGGCGAATTCAAAGAAATCCACCATCAAAAAGCTCGTTTACCTTTTATACACTCAATCTGGAAATGAATTTTTGCTCGTCGGCAATGAACTTGATCTACCAGGTGATTTCATCAGTTCTGCAACAATGGATTTCAATGAAAGGAAATTTGGAGCGTGGGAGATTAGATGTGATCCCCACCGACTATAAACACTTTTCGCCATTTTAATCGACTATATACCCAGGTTAAGCGCCATAATACACCGTGAAGTGCATGGGGCGAACACCCACAAAAAATTGAATCCATGAATTGATAATTTTCGCCAGGAGTTTGCCATATACCGCCTTTGGTGCGATGAAATATAAACCATGAAATTTCATGGGAAGGAAGCTGAACCTAAAAAACACTGGAAATAAGCAATTCTTTTCCTTTATGGACGATTTTCTTTTTGACTTTGGTCGAAGCGCCGCTGCCGAATCTACATTCATATCTTGCCTGCATGCTTTCGGGTGCCAAAAACATCCCACCTTTTTTACTGTTATATACGGTGTGCAGCAAGCGAAACGTTTTATGCAGAAACATATTTGTTACAATGTATATACTTCAGATGAAATTGGACCGAAAGAGTTCATGCTTCCTCATTTTTTTCCATATCTACATGTACATGTAAACACAGTGTATTGGGTAAAATACATGTAATTGAGTTTAGGGTACAGAGCTGGTAGCGCCACCTGCATAATAATCCATTATTGAGTATACACGTATTTATGTGTACAGTATATGTACATTATAAGGTTATTTGTAAAATACTGTTAATTTTAAACTTGGAGCTAATCCAGAATGCCAGGTAAAGTGAAACGAAACAATTCATTTCACCATTTAACGTATTTTATACATGTACATTTTAAATCAACATGAAGTGGAACCTTTACAATGTAAATTCATGCATTTATTTAAATAACCTTATACACCAAGTAGATATTTAAAATTGCATGTACATTCTTCAGGAAATTTATATGAGTTTTATTTCTACGATATTTCAATGTAAATTGCCTGAAGAATGTATTGTTGGATAAATAATTAATGTAAACACCTGCAGCCATTTAAAGAATGGAGAAGATTAATATTGTTAACCCTTTAAAATATACATGTAAACGAAACTTTGATGCACTAATATAGCTTGTATGCCCATATAACTGACATGTTCATGTATATGATAAAAAACACAACTTCCTAAATTTAGCTAAACGTATACATGCATTTATAAAATGCTATAAAATTTTCATATAGAAGATACACTTTTTTATTATGATATAAGCTTACATGTACAGTGTACATGTATTTTTTTGCTCTGCAGCCATTATATATACGCCATTGTTCTTGTTCTACATGTAGCCTATAATGTATAATCTGAATAATGAACATTCAAACTATATACATGTATAAGCATTTGCTTTTTCCAAAAAGAAGAGCATATATCTGATAATCTGACATATGTGGCTGCATGTTAAATCAAAACCATGCATGAGTGTTTTGAATCCAACATCGATTTATATAACGCTGGATGCTGGTCATTAATTTCAATTCCATTATCATCGTTTAATCCTATCTCTGGTTGTTCTATATAATAATGAGAGTGTTTGTTTTGTGTTTCAGGAGCTCCGCAGGGAGCTTCCGTGCCCCCAGCCGATGGTGCAGGGCGAACGGATGGCGTAGTGTTCTCGGAAGCTAACACAACGACCGGCGTTGGCGCTGCTACTGTATCCATCTCCACACCACCGACTACCTCGAGTTCTTTCGGAGCATCCCTCACCTCTGACCCCGGTTGCAGCGGGCTCGGCGAGACGGAGCCCCAATGCCCAACATGTAGGCAGGTGGGCCCCTTGGCCTGCCACCATTCAGCTCACCTCAAGGGGCCTTACTACGGGGCCCCCTGCTACCCCCTGGATCCCAGGAACGGGCTCATGGAGCCCCACTTCGGTAAGTCATATTTCTAATCACACATTTAATACTCTTAATTGCAGCGAAATTGATGTGATTGACAAACACATTCTGTTATCCAACTTCTGGTAGTGAAGCTTTTGATGAAGGTTACAAACTTGTAGGCCAATATGTCTGATAAACTGATTGCAAGATGGTAACATGCGTTGGTTGTATTTGATGCTTGCATATTGGCTATATTCCATGGTGTGCAAGACTATAACACCTGATTCACACCAACGTTGATGTAGAACTGATGTGGATCAAGAAAACTTTTGCGTGTTAATTCACACCG